>JABUQX010083689.1:0-12500 GCA_015478945.1 Trachelipus rathkii | reverse complement strand
TTTATTTTTTTATTAATATTACTAATTATTAAAAAAAGAATAACTCTTATTATTATTATTATTATTATTATGATTAATTATGTATTATTTATTATTATTTTATTATTTTTATTATTATTATTATTATTATTATTATTATTATTATTATTTTATTATTATTATTATTATTATTGTGCTTCCCGGACTCCATCCAAAATGAAGGATATTTAATTGTGGTATTTAATTACTACAAATACAATTACAGAGAGAGAGAGAGAGAGAGAGAGAGAGAGAGAGAGAGAGAGAGAGAGAGAGAGAGAGAGAGAGAGAGAGAGAGAGAGAGAGGAGGGAGAGAGAGAGAGAGAGAGAGAGAGAGAGAGAGAGAGAGAGAGAGCTGGTGGAATCGATGTCCTTAAAAATTTGACTGTATAACTTGTTAATACTCTCGGGCAAGATACACCACACTCTATAGAGGAAAAAAAAGCTAAAATAAAAATAACGCCAATATACTAAAAATGACCTCCTATGAAATCACTTGAGCAACAAAATCGAAAGTAATTAAACTTTATTGCAGTATTAAGACTAAATGTTTTCCCTTAGCCTTAAAAATTTATATAAAGTTGGAAAAAGCTGTTTTAAAATTGAAAGAATCTCAATTGTATTTTCCACGAAAACGATTGCGTCCCTTTTCTAACATTTGCATTTTGGCTTATCGTCTTCAAAATATTCTAGTAATTAAATATTTACTCCTGTTGAAGGTTTCGGTTGAGGTAGGAAAATGAAATCAATAAGAGATTTTCTGTTGCTCTTTTTGAAAGGGGTTCAAACCCTTTAAAAATACCTTTTCTTGCTATTCAATTCAATTCAAACAACTTTTTATTTGTATCGCCCTAAAGTGTTACGACATGATGGTCTAAACCTATAGTTTTATTTAACTCTTACATATATGTGCAAATTTTTGCGCTCACGTGTATAACTTATATAGTTTGAGTGTGTTACTTAAAATTTTAAATATAATAAAATGTCATTTAGTCTTTTATGTTCGTTATTTTATCACAATTTATATTTTAATTATTATATCTTTCCCTCCGGTTACTTGCTTAATATTATTTGGTGTGACCCATAGGAATTATTGCGGGATTTTTAAACGTTAAAATTTTTTATTTCATATAAAATAAAATGTTTAAATGACAATGATGATATATAATCATTTAACACTTTGGTCTTGAAATTATTTATTGATCCAATGAAACTACACAAAAAAAATTAGGTATATCAAGTTGAACAATAAAAGTTTTCCATCAGAAGAGGCCGGTTCATGCTCTCAGGAAGGGCTGAAAAGTTTACATCACTGGATGAGAGCGGTGTGATTACAACATCAATGGATATAATTATTTATACATCATCGAATATATAATATTATGTTATTCTTCTTTTAAGAATGTGTATATGAATGCAAAAGTGAAAGGCGCACCATTAAAAATTTTACTTATACACTGATTCAAATATAGAAATTTCCCATATATATATATATATATATATATATATTATATATAGTAAGTTGATATATATATATATATATTAGTAACTCATATATATATATTATAGATATTTATAATGTTATATATATATATATTATTTATTATAGTATATTATATATTAGGTATATATATAAACTATATAATATATTACTATATATATATATATATATATATATATATTATATATATATATATATATTATAAACGGTTTTGGTATTTTTACACCAGTAATTGCCACACTAACACAAAACAACTTTCGTTAGTTTAATTTATATAGTAATAAAAAATAACTTAACATAAAGCGAGTTGAAAAATAAATATTAATATGATATAGTATAAAAATTTTTACTTATACTTTTTCTCATTATTAAATATAAAACTATTGTAAAATATTAAAAAGGAACAATAAATAAAAGTTCTTATGGGTAAACTTGATTTAAACAATACAGAGCTTTGACACAAGACATTACAAGCATTGGCGTTTCGATGTAAAGTATATTCAGTCATGCGATGTAAAGTTATTATATAACAGTTGATTAAAATTAAAATCATTCGACAGCGTATCAATATTTTCCACGCGGTATGAAGTAGTTGCTTCCAATTGTCGGTTATTTATTAATATTAAATTCGGAAGTTTCGTTAAATGATTAAAATCTAATTTATAAAATTATCATTGGCAATAACATAATGTTAAATTAGTTGTGAAAATCTTCAGGGTGAAAATGGTTTTGCGAACTATAATAATTCATGATTTAGTCAATGATTGATAGAAATATGGATTTTGATATATAAAAAAATTTCTGTGAAGGGAGCAGAGTCTTTAAATATTTACAGCTCCTCGACCTCTATCTCGGCCATGACCACCACCCCGAATCAGACCCGACACTACCTCGACGCCGACTCGACACCACCTCGACACCGACTCAAAACCCACTAGGCTCCCATCCTGAATCCGGCTCCTGGTTTGGTTTCAATTTAAACTCCTATTATAATCCTCAAGATATAAAGAAACTTATCAAGTTAAAGGGGATGCATGCTTACAATAATTAATATATTTTATCCTCTTAGTGCTAACGTTAATATAACTATTTTTAATGAATCCTCCCAGAAAGATAATAAGCAATATGCAAGAAATATGAAATGTTGGATAAAGAAATATTTTACTGAGTGGTCATAGAAACCGTGTAAAGCGTAAGAAGTGTAGCCATAGTTTTTGTAGTACGGTATAAGCATGCCACTTGGCTGAAGAATCCTGTAAAGGGATAGAATGAGCCAAAATGGTTACAATATGTTAACAAGAAAGTGAGTTTATTCCTGCTGTTCTTTGCGTGGTAATATAAAGCATTTTTTAAAGTATCCAACATCCTCCTCAGAAACTTTGATTATAGAATAAGAGGTATAATAGATCATTGGCTAGTCCTTTAATAATATCTTATGTAATCAGTATTACCTTTTACTTAATATATTACATTCTAATAACAACTAGTCTAAGATAATATTTTTCCAATGGTAGAGGATAAAATAAAAAATGAAAAAAGGGTTTATTATTAGTATAGTATATTTATACTATGTTTATAATGAGTTACACATTATATTATATAAGTATAAGTAAGTGATATTTATCGTTATATAATATTCAAAACTGTTTATATATTATTATTATTAAAAACCTAATATATATAATATTTTACAAAATATAACAAATCCTTGAATAATGAAGATAATTATAAGAAATTAATAAGTGAACATCAATATGCGTGAGAGATAAGCACAACCTATGAGTGTTTCCATATTCCAACACTGTCAATTTTGATCAAATGATAATTTATATATTATCGGAATACTTAATAAAAAATTATAAAAATTTAAACCAAGATTTAAAATAAGTTTAAAGTCTATGTAGCTACAATATGTAAAGAGACAAATATGAAACATATATGATTACCGGATATAGTGCTAAGACCGATTACGAGCCAAAAAACAAATATTGACTAGATATTATAGTTAAAGCATTTAATGAGATATTATTAACTTACGATGTATGTAGATTATAACTAAAAAAATTAGTTTCAGGTGAAAGTATTAATATAAACCTGATAAGTAACAAGTATTAAGTAATCTCTCAGATGGAGGACTCACCATGAGAACTCTAAGGACAAGACACATCATCATATAAACAAATAATATGATGTATGAATTAGCAAAGTATTTAATATCATAGGTAAATTATACTATACGATGAACGTAATTAAAGGTGTATTATATATTTATATATAATTTAGATTATATTATATAAAATAATTATAAAATTATATTATAATAAATATAGTGTGTTAAGGATTGAGGGAGGGTAGATTTTAGGTTGAGGATGAAAAGTAAAATTGTTAAAAAAAAATAAAAATAAAAACGCATTAAATCTTTTCATTATTTCGATAATCCTATTTATCCATGACTATATAAATACACTGATAGAAAGATACTATGCCCAATTACATATTTTTGAAACCTGGAATAAAAAAGGGAAAATTGAATCGTGTGAGTTAGAATATTAAAATAAGTAAGTATATTACTATTTTTCATAATTTTGCGGGAACGCTTAATTCAGAACACTTCAAACTTACGTTACTATAATAGAAATTTTATTTTTTAAGAAATAAAGATAATCATAATGTTCCAAAGTGCTTGTTAAACAATATAAAAGAATTAAAGTTGGAAAAGGAATTGATTATCTATTAAACGGACAATACAGATTATTTTAGAAATCCTAACTCACTGGCTATTTATTGTTACCAATTTTATAAGGTAGTATAACTGAATATTGGCCAAAAAATGATAGATAGTATCACATAAAATATTTTATATAATTAGGTTCATAAAAGTTAGCCCTACCTTAATTAGATAATGAATTATTGACGATGGAATGCAGTACATATTTTAACATGCTATGTGATTTTGTTGTTATTTAAGAGGTGAGATATTCACAGTACTATTGTGAGGTAATATAACTATTTATCCACCATATCCTTAATATGAATATAAAATTTTTATGAATATCTTACAATTTAATTTTATCAAACTCAATTAACTATCTTAAAATTTTCAAAAAAAATTTCGAAATTTTTTTAAATTATATCAATATATATATAAGAAATTTTATGAACCTATAAAAATAAATATAACATTTAGACAAATATCAATTTAAATTCTTCTGCTAATTACTGGGAACTGATCAATGACTTCCTTTTAAAGATATTGTTTTTTTTAAATACATATATGGTATAGTTTTTGTATATAAAAAAAAAAAAAAAATAAAAAAAAAAATAAAAAAACACGAATGTTACGTCATATGAGCAACATGATATCAGAAATAATCAAAACCCTTTTTCTACTCCTAACAATAGTTGTTTAAATTATTATTTGATTTTAATCATATCCTTGAGTGAGAACATAGCTATAGCTACTAATTTTCAACAATAAAGAGTTAACTATGACATGATGAATGATATAAAGAAAATATATATTATGATTATTCAGTTAAATACAAAGAAACAAAGTCCAATTAGAATGGGATTGAAAGTCTTAAAGAGGAATTAGATGTTTGAGAAAATAAAAGAATTGTTATATTTAGATACAAAAAAATGTTCTTCCTCCTTTTCCTCATCTTCAGTGGAAATATATAATGTAATTGGAGCGAGTTGTTATTATCTGATTTGGTCTGTTAAGTACCAATCAATAATCTGAATGATTAACTTTAAAAAAAAAAAGATACAGAATTCTCGCTATCGCTCTTAGGTAATGAATTTAAATTAACAGTTTGCTAATATATAATCTTGTATCTAATTGATAAGTAACACTTATATCACAGTTATTTTAAATGAGAATTTATTTTTGTGAGATTTTCAGTGTAATTGCAAATCTAAGTATAGTTTAAATATATTATATATTAACATTTAAAAGTTAAGATTAAATATTTAAGGATCTATTATTAATCTGCACATATTTATAAATATGTTATCAATGATATACTACTATGATTATTCAATAATCCGAAAAGTTAACAAAGATATAAACAATGTGGTTTTTAATCTTCTGAACCACTTACGATTAATTATTATATTAATAGTCTACAGCACCTATCTCACCATACAAAAAGCCAACTATAATTTATATTATATACTATAGTATAATATATATATATATAATATATATATATATAATATATAATATTATATCAATATATTATAAGATAGTATATATAGATATATATATAATAATATATATTATATATATAATAAAATAATATATAATATTTACTATATATTATATAATATATTAATATATATATATATAATAATATATATTTATATAATATTTAATTGAATATATTATATACAGCTTATGCTTATTTAAACTATATAATAATTTATATATATAGGATTTATCGAAGTGCAATTGTTTACAATAAATGAATATATATATATATTAATGTATCATATAATATATATATATATATATAAATATATATATATATATATATATATATAATATATATAATTATAATATATACCATATAATATATATAATATAATATATTTATATATAATATATATTATATATATAATATATTATATAATATAATATAATAATATATATATATATTATATTAATATAATAGAATATATATAATAATAATTAAATTAATTTAAATAGTTATTAATTTCGTCTTAAATTACAGTCCTAAACACTATAATAATATATATATTAATATTAATATATTTAACATAAGAAACGAAACATCAGTACTTGACTACGCCTAAGTTAGAATTCTTCGATTTATTGCATGGACACATAATTAAGTAACGTTAGCCAATAATAACACCATTCATGATATATCATTTAAATAATGTAGGGTTAAAACTATATGTGTGCTTATAGTAGGAAACATACCATTTATATATATTAAATATATGAAATGTATATATATATTCACGTGACTATAAATGACAAGACAATGTGCTTTTTACCTAATATGGTACGTGAGATAAGAGGCTTAACATACTGACATATAAATAGAAGAAATATTATATATATGATAGTAATTAGATATAAAGTTATATAATATATATATTGCGGAATTTTTTATACTATGAGAGTCAGTATGTATAATCGAAATGGCAAGCCTATTGCACTGTTTAAAACTAATACTAGTAGACGAAGAGAGAGAGTATACGCATATAGTCCGGAACCAGACATTTCCTTCTAAGAGTTTGATTCAATCAATAATATTACCAGCGCCAAAGTTCGAACTTCCAAATGAAATAAACAAGGACCAATACTTCAATTTATATTATCCTGGGTTATCAGAAGAATTGTTTTCTTGCTAACGGATTGGCCACCCACTTCATTTTCTTCAAATCCTGATTCTCTAATATAATATTGCCAAAAACTACTATATGCCACAAATAGTGCTAACGCAAGAACCGCTCTATCACAGATTAGAATCTGCAAAGTCTCAGAAACAGTCTTTGGGTGTATTAAGAAGAAACCCTGGAAAAAAAGTGGTGGTCAGTTCATTTACGAGAATCTTCATGATATCATACGTTTTTTTTAAGTGCACAGAATGAATGATGAATATAGTCATATGTGTGTAGTATAGAAGACAATAACCAGTGTGGAAGAGAGTGAAGAGTGTGAGAATGAGTATATATAAAACCCAATCAAAAAATATATCATTAGCGAAAACTAATGATTATGAGCTCCCTGTAGTAATAACAGAAATAATTAACTAATAAATAGTTTAATAATTATATCCGACACAGAACATTAACCGAATGAGTAGTGATCGTCCTCACACACATAAGATAATACATGAATAGAAATAATTGGTTAGGAAATAAGAGCTAGTGTACTCATTAACTTAAAACCTCGATAATAGCTTGCAGGTTAGATGAGTACAAAAATATATATGTGATGAGAAACCAAAAATAGTGAAAGAAGATAATTGAAAGAAATATAAATAGTATTGAATGATAAGAATAGTGACCTGATAAAATCACAGTGTAAGCGTTCTGCATAAACTTAATTCTAGTGCTCAAATACAGTATCCCTCAAATTGACCTCCATACCTGTTCCAAAAAAAAATTCATAATTCGTACGAAAGATTCATACAAAGTAAAAAGAAAAGATTAAAAAAAAAATTAGATGGAGTACTGAAATGATGCCATTCGATTGACATTATTAAACGAGATATGGTAGTAATAATACCACAGCTGATGCCCTCTTAACTTTTTATTGTTCTAACAAGAATCTTCACCTCCATAAAAAAAAGAAGTAAACGGTCCAAACTATTCGTAAATTGTATCGACCGCTAGTTATAAATAACCATACCAGATGTTAAAAAAATACGTCAATATAGAATAAAATAATAAAATAGAACTACTCAAATAATAATATGAAATAAAATAATAAAAACATATTATATATTAATATGAAATGGAAGCCAAAATGTGAATTAAATGAAATATAAATGGCACACCAAGTCGAATGATAAACACCTTATTACACCAAAGGCAATGGTAATGTGAACTCTACAGAACATAAAGAATGTTCCGAAAAGAGGTCATTAAACATAGTATTTTAATATATATTTCAATTTAACATAGATAATTAACTTTCAGATTTTCCTTTATTTTTAAAGATTTCAATTGCTGTACTTTTGTTAATGTAGATTAAATCTATATAATTATGAATATAAATATTTAGATAAGCGTATTTAATGAGGACTTATTTTGTTAATATTATATTTATTGTCCAATTTCATATTCTCTATCGTAATATTGGTTACTAATACCGAAATTTCTGTTATGTCTTCATATTACTTAATCATATTATATTAGAATTCTAAAATATAATATAAAGATAAATAGTTGGTATTTCCTTATGATTATTAAAAACCTTTTTGCTATGACTTCAATTATGAACCTACTAAGTTTGGCTCATCAAGGTTAATTAAAAGTACTTGATTATTTGAAATATTATAAATTAAAAATAATATATTTATACAGTATAATTATATAATATATAAATAGAGGATGTAAGTGAGAGAATATTTTACATTTATGAAAAAGAAAGATTGTGGTCACCAATCTCTATATATTATACTTTTAGGTATTTGATCAGTTGATGATGTATCTCTTCATAGTATAAAACTGTATGCTAGTTGTGATATGAGTTGAGAGTACACAAACCAGGTAGTAAAGTAATATGATTCTTTTAAATACTAACTAGAAAATAATGAGTGAAGGACTGTGTACTAAATGAATAAGACGGCAAATTACTCTACGTAAGATAATTAGGCACCCTAAAATAGTGTTTACTGAATAAATATAAATTACTCTCCATTCAAAGGTGCGTTCTAGCCATCACCATGTAATTAGCTAGGAGCATCCGACGATAGCATCAGGACAACTCAGATGATGTACTATAATATGCATCTACTAAGTCCCTTCTAATTCAACACATAAATAAATCGCATTGCTAATATTAAGAAGAAAATAAATAACAATATATCAAAATTTTTTGTTGATCAAATGAATTGGCGCAATTACTTTAATCCAGAAAAATAAAAGGGGGTCGAGAAAGGAATCTTCTGATAAATTATCAAAATAAAGCCAATTGTATCAGAATTAAATTGGCGACAAAAATAAAGCACTTAAGCTATCAGGAACAGCCGTCGACAAGTGAGTGAAATGTTATCTAATTCATTTCTAAGGCAAGGTCAAGTTACGAAGAATTAGAATACAAATACATGGTTATAATGTGAATATAAGTAACTAATTTATAATAAATATGCTCAGGCAGTAGCACCTAGTGAATTACCAATTAAGAAAAATATTTATAGAGTAGCGAGTGAAATACAATAAAAGCTTAATCAGAAATATAGTAAAAACAGGAGAACTAGAAGTTTGTACTTATACACAGATATGAAAATCATATTGTATATTTACAAAAGCTCTAAGAAAAAATTATTGGACATTAATGAGCGACGCCTTCAAAAACTCAGCCCGAAAAGCCATAGGAAACCAGGAAAAAAGGAAAGAACTACATCCATAAGTTTAATAGCGATTACATGGAGTTAAAATCAACTTTATGCAGAAGCAAAAGAATCCAGATAGATTAGAAGAGCTGAAAAATAGTATTTACTTTAAAAGTAATCAATAAATATTCATATAGAAGAATTAGGACACTTTACAGAAATAAAATTCAGAGAAGATATATTAAATTCAATTTGGGAAGTAAGATATGAAAAAATGTAGAGATTATCAAAGATAAATTTTGTCATTAAATCAAACTTTAACCTATTATTCACCAATAATATATGATTTTCCTTTTAATTTAGAATTATTATTAGTATTTAATTAGAGATTTAATTATTAATTAAATACGTTATAATACTATCTATATGAATTAATGGTAAATATACGATAACCGAATATATTACTTAGATTTGAGATATAGATAGTATGATGCATGTGATATACACGTAACTAACCGGTATGATATGCAAGAGATGAAAATCAAGTACATGAAACGTAGAAAAAGTTATAGTTGTTATTTCAAGAACATAAGAAACTTAGAAACGAGATATAAATAGCTTACTGGTGTTAGATTAATTTTTCTCATTTGTTTATAAATACTCTAATATAACTTTGCCACACTTAATATAGATATACTATGTACGTTTAAGTAAAGATGTTAATATAGTAATATAATTTTTATATATAAATAATAATAATGCACAATATATTAAAGTATATATTATATTATATATTTATGTATATGTAATTGTGTATGTGTAGCACAAGTATTGCACTACCATCCACAAGAAAATATGTGTTGTTGTAAATGCTAAGATTGAGGCGTATAAGTAATGCAAAACAAAAACTGGAACTCGACATCCGATCATACACATAGAGACAACATAACCACATCCACGTATAAAGCTTAAATATCGATAGTCATGCATTAGTTGTGTTTAGTCTCGACGAGTGAAATCGCACGGGGAGCAGACTTGGAGCGAAAATAAATTCCATTTGCTAGATAGAGCAAGTTACTACGTAACTAGGTAAAAAATGATTAATTTACTATATAGATTAATATTAATATAATATATATTAACAAGTTTTATAATATATACTAATTATAATATAAATATATAATAATATATATTATATATATATATATATATAATATTAATAATATATAAATATTATGAATCAGTATGACGGGCGTCTGCGATCCGTAAATAATGATAGGATGAGTGGCTCAGCTACTATACCTGACTAGTATGTGTTCTGCGGTATATTCCGATCCGTAACCAAGATAGAGTTACGGATCATGAGAAGTAAACACCCTAGATATACGCGCCGATATAAGTCATGGTCTCACATCATATGCGTTTACTGTAACGCTCGAAAACTACAGATTAATTGCTTCCATGGTTGCGTAAACACAACCTTCTTTCTCCGAATGTTCAGGTGAAGTGCTGACAAAGTTAATAGTGTGCAATAAGTAATCATATCATCAGTGCGTATATGATATAAAATAAGTCATGCTGTTATAAGAGATAAAGTAAAAATAACACATATAGTAATAGTGAAACCCCTACATAACTAAAATCCGACTACGACTCACGTTCTCACTGAGCGTCCATGCCGGTATGATGCCACATACGTGTAGCGTGCACCCGCCCACAAAGCGAGGTATAGTGGCACGACGAGCCGCTGAAAGAATTGTTGCACAACTACTCACACAGAGAGCGCCATTGAGATTGACACCTACATCCGTGACAGCAAGGTGGAACTCATATACAAAACAACCGAGTGTATATCAAATCGAGTTTTTTAATAAGATGCTAATGATTATCGCGCATGAGAGAATATAAAAATCGAAACGGAATACGCCTTATTGAATAAATAAGCAATGAGCAATAGAAGCAATTGTTATTTTTACTTTCGGTTTTATTTCTATTCTCGCCATTCTTGATTTTATATTTAAAACGAATTATATAAGTAAGTGAATATATATTATTATAATAATATATATATAATATAAATATTATGATAATTATAAATATATAATAGATATATAATTATAATAAAAATATATAGATAAAAGGTTATAATTGCGAATTGACCTAAAAAAATTATAGATATAGAAAATAATATAAATATAATATAATAAGATATAATATGATATAATTAAACATATGTGTATTATAATGATGAATTGGACTAGATTAATTGATTAGCAACTCTTTATCAAGTTATAAAACTTTAAGTATATATTTGTTATTATATACTAATGCAAGGATTATATAACCTCTATCACTATAAGCCAACAGTCGTCCAAAGTCTGTATATTGCACAGTATTTAATTTTATTCTGTATTTCGATAGTCTTTCGATGAGTTTTTGCATGTTTAACAATTAATTAAAAAGTTATAAAGCACCCCAGACTCCATTTTATTCATATTTATTTCTTTATAAGATATAATAGACAAAATCACATAAATAAACACCAAATGTAATCCATTGTTAGATTTAACAATTGATTAAAATCACCCAATCACCGACTTTTCTCATGCCGAAGTAACGTTATATACTATTAATCTTATATCCAATCAAACTCCATCGGAGCAACGGGTTTTTTTATTTTCTCCCAATTAAAATCATACAAGCGGTTCTTGATCAATATACTCTTTAGATTTTAAGCCTTGAATAATAATACACAAGTAAAATATAGATTAATCTCCGATCATGATATTAGCTTTTTAACTCAGGAAAATGGCCGATTAGAGGAATTACGTAAGTTAAGAGAAGACGAGAGAAGAGGTAGAAGGGAAAAGGAGTGAGAAGATAATGCCGAGCGAGAGAGTGAGAGGGAAGAATGTTAAATAAAATTAAAGATAAGAAATCTTCAA
>JABUQX010083688.1:5000-22500 GCA_015478945.1 Trachelipus rathkii | reverse complement strand
CCGAAAAAAGAGAGAGAATAAAAGATAGATAAAAACCTCGAAGATTCTTCCACCTATCAATAAAACTGGACATCTAAAGTTAAGACGAAGTAAAAAAGGTAGGTTGAAAGGTGATTGACGCGGATTTTTAATATTCAGTGATGAAAACCGAATGACTAAAAAAACGTGGGCCAATCGAATTTAATTCAACCTTGAGAACTATTCTAACAGAAGTGTATCAATATTGTATAACAACTCGTGGGTCCACTTTTCGAGGTGACTTATTCTAACTGAATAATTCAACAAGAAGAGACTGATTCGATATACAATATTAAAACACTTATCAAAAATTAAAATATAAACGAATCAAAAAAACTATTGCCTTTTTTACTAACATATCTGCAAGGAGAGAAGGGGGGCTGAATAGCCATTAGTGGGGTCCTATCAGTTTGTCCAGAAGGCTTTATGATGACATACCTACACAAATTCTAAGATCACTATTTATCGGAAGGAAAGTTTTCAATAGTTCCGCTGAGAATTTATAAAAAAAAAGCATTCTTCAGCCCTGACTTAAATGTCGGTAAGACGCCTCCAAAAAATGGCGCGGAACCTCTAAAAATGATAGGGGAAGCTCACTTGAAAAGCAAGCTTCATCAAAAAATTATTTTATGCTACTTTAACTGCATTAAAAAATGAATCTTGTAGAATCTCTTTCGACTCGGAATGCAAAATTATGGGAACGGAGTCTACTGATGATAAGAGCAGTAAATAAGAGTGAGTCTTCTCGGTCGCTCTCGCTACTTTTATAGTCTACGAGAAAGAACGCCGAGGGGTTGACGATAAGTAATTAATTAAATAAACCTCAATTTTAATTATTTACGTTTAAACAACAAATTTACTATCAAAAGATAGCAAATTTAAAACTATATACTAAATAAATAAATTTGTTGAATAGAGTGATGTGAATTTGTTATAAAAATTATCGAAAGTTTCAATGGCAATCTTTGGCAACTTTCACACGTGTTGTCAACTGGATACTTTTCTTCCGTAGAAATTACATAATAATTGTAATTTTTTAATTAAAGATGATTACCAATTTTAACAATAATTAATAAGACCAGTATTCTCTACTGATCAATTTGGTAAAAGAATCAAGTCTCTAGCACAATTATGAGGCAAGATATGTTAATACTTCGATATAAAAAAAATGCAAGGTCAGCCGGGGTCAATACTTGACCTTTCGATTGAAGGAGGTCAATGACATTTATACAAGTAAAAGGTTAGAGTGTTGGGATCAATTTGAAATACTAACCAAGTCTGACACTCATGGAGCACCTGGTTAACGAGGAAAGGGAAGGAAAACTTTAAAATGATGATTTCTACATTTTGAAAGGCCTATTTTGGCAAGTGGTTCAAATATGTCTATAATTACTTAAATACAACTTTGATCAATATAAAATGCTATCAAAATGTAGTTCTATATCTTTAGTATAATTTGAGAAGGTTTGAGATTTCAAAACGTTGTCAAAAGAAAGTTACATGTAAACCGGTTGTATTGTATCGGTTTCATTTTTCAATTTGGAAGGTTCTGTGTAAATATATATACTTATATATATATATATATATATATATATAAATATACATTCTTTTTGGCTAAAATATGTATATATATATTATAACTATATAATATATATATAATATATATATACATATACAATTATATATATATAATATATATATCTATATTATATATATATATATATATATTTATATATATATATATATATATATAATATATATATATATATATATATATATATATTATAATACTATCGAAATATATAATCTTTTTGCTGAAAATTGGTATGATAATAGTTTTGACATGAATAAGAAGAATTCGGTTGAAATTTTAACGAAAAAATGATATGGGGGGTCTCCGCCCCTAACCCCATTTTAGGGGGTTACAGGTAACCCAGGGGTCCCAAATTTGGGACTTTTACTATTTATTATTAAATGAATTAATACTGTGAATTTCAAGGGCGTAGCCCAATTATAAAGGATACTTTACTCTTACGAGCCTTTAGTGGTGTACGGTATGGTATTTTGAGATTTCTTTGGTTTAAAATTGCACCGGCTCAGAGCAAATTTTCCATTAATATATTTTAACTTTTATATCAAAGTGGTTATTAAGATTATTATTTACAAAATTTTAAAAGGAAATAGCGATGACTAATGCATTCACAATTCCCTTGATCACGATCGCAAATCAACCACTCGCGAATCCAGTCATCAAAACCCAAAAGGAAACTGGCCACAAGTGGCAAATGAAGTAATTTAAAATAAATTACGACATTAAATTCCCCAGCCAAAGGAACCAACAGAAAAAAATATGATTTGTTTTCGTAAGTTTTAGTGAAAGAAAATACAGTAAATAAGTATACTTTTCATTCGCCAGTGAACTGTGTCTGAAGGATAGGAAATTTGAATGGGTCGGTAGTGGGTCACACTCAGGCATATGTAATATAACTTAACTCTCACGTCTTGCATACTCTAGTTTCAAAATATCACCACTAACAGAAGGCAATGACACTGATTTCATTAAAAGGGGGGTGGTTTTCCTTTCCTTTTTATAAGGATAAAGGTGGGTTAATAATCCCGAACCACCAACAGTATCAAAGTCAAGGGAATTACGGAAACCCTTCCCCCAAAGAAATTTCCATCCCAAGACTACTGTTTTCTCGAAGAATATTATAAGGTCATCACCTTTAGTTCTGAGAGTAAATGTATTTTGAAACGAATATACAAGGCACTTGAAATTACATTACACAGTCAGTAAGTCCCGGCACCTAAACCCTGAAGTAAGAAAACCCCTAATGCCGTACAAAAGGAGCTTAACTACTTTTGAAGAGTCCTGGGGACACTGGTGAGAGGAATACACAGTTCACGTTTGAATTAAAGTATAAGTAAGAAATTTATTAGATTATTTTTAATGATCAATAGCAAGAGAATTTATATGATAAGTTTTTTGATGTTGTCTAAATGATTAATAAGGTTGTCGTCGAAGCTTATTTCGAATCGAATATAGCTTTGATCCGACGGGAAGCCAGGATGTTAGCCTGGCGGCGGTTCCTAGGGGGAGAACTTGATGTTGTAGGTGATTCTTCTTCTGTAGAAGAATCATAAATGTTACTATGAATTTCCAAAGGATAAAGATGAATGACTGCGCGAGTAATTTCACCTGTTCTCGTACTCAAGGAAACCGATCGTACATAGCCATCAGGGGAAGTATGTAAAACCTTTACAATTCCCAATTTCCATTTTAAACGGGGACCGTCATCTTCCACCAGGACGACGTCTCCGACAGTTACATTTGGGCGATCAGATTTATTATAAGATTGCCTTAAATTTAATAAATAATCCTTTTCCCATTTAATTTTAAATTTATTTACAAGGGAGAGGATGTATTTGTAGCGTTTACCAATTTTTATAGGATCTAAATATGTGGGATCCATTTCAATAAGTTCCTCTGGAACGGGGAGTGAGTTTAATTTATGCCCTGTTAATAAATGGGAAGGGGTGAGTGGTTCCTCACTATGGAGGTCATCCCCTACAAAGGTGAGAGGACGGCAATTCAAAACCGCCTCTACTTCAATTATAATTGTATAAAATTCATCATAAGTGATGAGGGCATTAGTAAGGGTACGTTTCAAATGGAGTTTGGTTAACCCAATGAGACGCTCAAAAAATCCTCCGTAGTGGCTGCTACGAGCAGGATTGAACCTCCATGTAATGGAGTATTGATTAAAAAATTGTTTTACTGATGGTAAACTATGTAACTGTTTCAAATAATCAGATGAAGCATGGAAGTAGGTGGCGTTATCTGAGTAAACAACAGAAGGAACACCACGTCTACCCATGAAGCGGCGGAATGATCTCAAAAAAGATTCTGTGCTATTGTCTAAAACGAGCTCGAGATGGACTGCTCGAGTCGTTGCACAGGTAAATAATACAATATAACATTTTGAAGTAGCTGTTTTTGAAGTTTTAATTATAAAATGACCTGTCAGGTCAACTCCCAAAATAGTAAATGGCTTGGTGTTAATAACTCTTACTTTAGGCAAAGCAGCCAGAGGGGCAGACCTAAAGTGAAGAGCTTGCAAACGTTTACACAAAATGCATGGTCTTGTGACCTTTTTAATATTAGTTCTCATATGGGAAAAATAATACTTTCTGCGTATTATTAAAAGGAGCTCAGAGGTTCCTAAATGATGAAAGGACAAATGGGTGTCCCATATGATGAGTTTTATCAAATGATGGTTATTTGGGAGTAAATAAGGGAATTTGGTGTCATAAGGTAGGAAGGAGTTTCCTAACCTTCTATCGCACCTGAGTATACCATTTACTAATATTATATTAAGCTGTTTACACAGATGTGTAAGGGGTTTTTTATTTTTTAAACAGTCTAATTCAGACTGAAAATGCAAACTTTGCATAAATTTGATCCAATATGACTCAGAAATTTGTTTCTCCTCAATGGAGAGTTGATGGGAGAATTCAGGTTTTATAATTGATTTATTTAAAGGGGATTTATTTACAGAGTTTTTCAAATTGTTTATGAACCTGAATACTAAAGCTGTTATTTTTACAATTTTATTATAAGATGAATAATTCTCACTGTTCAGTATACTTTCAACAGGAGTAACTGTCACAGCTGAGATTATTAAATTTTCTTCTTCATTTTGTGAAGAGGAAGGATGTTCCCTCCAGACTGGCCAGTCTGAGGGATTTAAGAGCCAAGTTGGACCTGATGTCCATAAATCAGAAGATAAATATTTACAGTCTGACCCGCGGGAAGCAAGGTCAGCGGGGTTATCGGAAGTAGGGACGTATTTCCACTCTATAGAGGGAACATTTTTTCTAATCTCGTCCACCCTGTTCTGGTTAAAGGTGGGGAGTTGTTTTTGTGAAAAAATCCACTGCAAGGTGACTTGACTATCACACCAAGCATATATTTTTTCAAAGTTTAATATGTTTTCAAATGTTTCTATAATAAATTTTAACATACGAGATGATAATAGAGCTCCCATAAGTTCTAAACGGGGAATAGAAAGCTCTTTAATGGGGGATACTTTAACTTTTGATAATAATATTTTTGAAATGGGTGTAGAGTCTGCATAAGAGATCACATACACCACAGTACCGTATGCAGAGCCAGATGCATCGGAAAAAGCGTGGAGTTCCACATTAATTGAATATATAAGTTGCCTGGGCAATTTTAAGTTTAAACATTGTTCAAATTGAACCACAAGTGATCTCCATTCTTTTTGAAGATCATTGGGGATCTTGTGGTCCCAGTCAAGTTTTAATTTCCAAATTTTTTGTAAAAGCATTTTGCCTCTTATGACTACGGGTGACAAAACACCAAGAGGATCAAATGCAGATGCAACATTATGTAATATTTTACGTTTGGTATTGGCTTCTGGGTCGAAGCTACGAGTGGGGTAAGACATGGTATCCGAAGAGGTATCCCATTCCATACCTAAAATTTTTAAACAAGGTTCTTCTATGCCCAATTCTTTTTCTTGAAACATAGAAGCAGCGAGAGATGAGTTGGAAGCCCACTCTCTTAAATTTAAACCAGCCTCTGCAAATAAGGACCTGGTTTCTAAAAAATATTGTTTTATTTCCTCCTCGGTGTCAAATGTACCGAAGAGGTTATCTACATAAATTTGTTCTAATATGGCATCCTTGTATGCCGTTTGGGATTTATTTACATGGTGATGGAGGCATGCTGCCAATAAAAATGGACTACAAGTTGCTCCAAATAGTACTGATTTGAACCTATATGTCACTATAGGCGATTGGGGGTCTGAGGGGTCTCTGACCCATAGGAAACGAGTTGAATCTCGATCCTTTTCTGCTAAACGAATCCCTAAGAAAGCTTTTTCAATATCTGAGGAAGTTGCGTACTTTTTTATTCTAAATTTTAATAATAATTTTCCCAGATCTGTTATCAGAGATGGACCACTGTGTAAACAGAAATTTAAACTGGGGTTATTGGATGAGCAGTCATAAACTAAACGAAGTTTAGTCGTGGAGGAATTTTTGCGCACCCCATGATGAGGTAAATAATGTAATTTAGCTTCAGGATGGAGAGGGGTGGAAGGTTTTACTTCCTCGATGAAGTCAAGGGACAGCTGTTCCTTTATCACATCGTTATATGATTTTAATAATTCGGGTTCAGTCCTGAGCCGTTTTAGTACACTATAAAGTCGACGTTTCGACAAAGAATAATTATCTGGTAAAGTGGGATGATTTGTACGCCATGGCAATGACACTACATATTTCCCATTAATAAAGCGCAAATTTTCCTTAAATGATTCAAGGGTAGTTTTTTCAGCTAGAGTAAACTGCTCATCAGGTAATATTCCAATATGGGAGAGAGACCATAAACGATCGAGGTCGTCTATGGAGTTTGTGTTATACTCCTCCTCTGTGATCACAGAAGGAGGGGGGAGGGGGTCCTCAGCTGAGGAAATATTTATATTTTCTATATTTTTTATCGAAGCAGAATCAGTACTAGAAGCTTCAGCTGAAGCAGATAAAATATTTTGATTAATATTTTCAATGGTGTGAGAGTTCTCACAAGTCTCAGAGGAGAGATAAAATTCATATTTTTTGTACTTTTCGAGGGGGAAATAATAATTTTTTCAGAAAGGTGATTTTCAACACCAACCTCAGTTGAGGCAAAATTCATATTTTTTGTACTTTTAATGGGGGAAACAATTTCACAAGCCTCGTCCGAGGCAGACAAAACCTTAAACCTATTTACTAAATCTAAATATTCCTCTTGGGAAAAATATGAAAGTTGATGCGCATTATTTACAACTTCCCCTCCCTCGGCATCTTCGAAGGGAGGTGAAGGATTTAAATTCAAAGAGTCCTCTGCCTCAGTTATAGAGAGGGGAGGATTTTCACTTAAAACTAATGGTTCTTCCTCCTCAATTATAGGGAGAAAGGAAGAATGATCAATATTTTTATGATTAGAATGACTAAAACTAATTATAGGATCAAAAAATTGGACTTCGGCCCTAAAAGAAGATACAATAGTGACTTGAGAATCAGTGCCACCAGAAGCAAAAGGTAATTTGCCCCAAATAATATTACCTACATTTGTTTTTAACAAATTTACATTGTTTATTTTCTCATATGATTGGAGAAAATGGGGGAGGTTGTCGGATCCAAGAAGTAACCCAATATCCGTAATGATATCTGAAGTTGGATAAGGATTAGCAAGAGGAATACGATATTGTCTGAGCATTTGTGTGGTCTTTACAAGCCCAGGTATTTTAAGATCGTTGGGAAGGCGATCTACTATAACAGCAGATATGGGGATCACCCCTTCCTTGGTACTGATGTTTAAGGTGACCACATCATGTACTGAAGGAGTGCCCTTTTTGTTAATTCCGTTTATGGAGATGTTAACAGTGGAATGAGGAATACAGTTTAATATTTTAGCCACTGATTTTGATATTAACGAGAGTTGAGATCCTTGGTCGAAAATACTTCGAACCAAGATGGGTTTGTCTCCTTTATTTATTTTTAAATCCGCTATGGGAAGAGCTACACCGTGGCTCTGGGCCAACAAGGTGGAGGTAAGGTGGTTTGAAACGGATTGGGGTACAGTTGTAACATACTCTGGTTTTTTATATTGGGGACAAAGAGCAGTATGATGCTCAGGAGACTGACAAGTGTAACACTTTTTGTTGTTTTGACAATCAGATGTAGGATGGTTGGCACCTAAACACTTTCGGCACCAACGATGACTGTTAACTAATTGATTACGAAGTTCAAGGGTATTTAAAAAACTACAGTTGGCAGTGTAGTGACTGCTGTTACAGAAACGGCATTTTATAAAATTATTTTGACTATTGGGAAAGTTATTGTTATTATAATTATTATTTGGCCGATTTTGATAATTATTTTGATTGTTATTATAATATGGGGGTTTATTTTGATGGTTAGGGGGGTTATTATTATTAAACCTATTAAAGTTGTTATTAAAGTTGGGTTTATTTTGGTTAGGTTGATAGTTTGATTTGTTATTGGACCGTTGAGGTGGTGAGTTTACATTTGTATTTAATATAGTTGATTGTTTGGGTTTGGCCCCTTGTCCCTTCCATTTATTATTGGAAGGTGAAGTATGCTCAGATTTTTTAGGGGGATTTTTATTGTCCTTGTTGGATAATGTTTGACCTGATGCCTCTAAAACTGATAGGGCCTGGTTTAACATATCAAAAAGGAAATCAAGGGTCCAATCTTTACCGACATGTTCCCATTTAACCTTCTCTTTAATTTGTGAAGGCAATTTTTGGGCCAGTAAAACACCCAAGATAGTAGAGCCAGTATCGTCATTGACGGTCAAGCCCTTGACTTTTAAAGATTCGACATAGCAATGTACATCGGCTTTAAAAGCATACAAATCAGAGTATTCATACTTTGGTGGGGTTAATGTAGTTAATTTTAATATTAAGGTCTCCTTGACCTTTGCGGGGCTATCGAAATCCTTCTTAAGAAGACCTCGAATTACTTTATAATTATCACCGATGATGGCATAGCCAGATACCATCTGTTTTGCTGTGCCTTGAAGGCAATCCAACAATAAATCAAGTTTACTAAGGTCAGAGTAATTCTGACCTCCGACATAGTTATCAAATGATTCAATGAAAGAGGCATATTCTAAAATATTGCCACTAAAGGTAGGTAGTTTTTTAATGGGGCGTTTAAATGCTTCCGGCTCTCTAGGGGTAGCCGGAGCAATCGGTGATGTAGGGCGCGAAGCTGGTCGCGAAGGTGGTTTAGTAAGTTCTTTAATTTTATGTTCAATGGCGCTGATGGAATCAAATATAGAAGCATGTCTTTCGTACGTAATGTTACCGTCAATCAAAAGATTTTCCTCGTCAAGGAAATTTGCGATGTTATCATTAACTTCTGTTAATTTAATGTCTAAACTTTCTAACCTTTTTATAAGAGAATTCAATTTGGGAATATCGGGGTTGGCAACCATTAATTGGGTATTAGTTTCGTTAACTGTCTTTGTGACATGAGAACGTAACAATTTGCGCGATTTTTTAAATGCTTCGTATAGTTTAAGGTCACTATCTGACAAATCAGACATGGGGGAGGCCATTTTTAATCAAATATTTAAAAATATATAAAGAGAAAAAATGTGTCTTAAGACACTAAAATATTAAAATATTTAAATTTATCAGATTAAATGTTGATTTGTAATACAAGTACAATATAGATTGTACAAGAAAATATTGTACAAGTACTTAATACAAAAAGAATGTGTCTTGAGACACAAAAAAAATTAAAAT
The DNA here is from genome assembly GCA_015478945.1 of Trachelipus rathkii. NCBI lineage: Eukaryota > Metazoa > Arthropoda > Malacostraca > Isopoda > Trachelipodidae > Trachelipus > Trachelipus rathkii. The sequence continues at coordinate 13,141 of JABUQX010083688.1, read as the reverse complement.
ATTCAAACTATAAGATTAAATGTTATTTATAATGTTCAACAAAAAATGTTGAACCGATGAACCGGTTTCAGATGTACCGGTATAAAGCGCTGGAATATTGTATAAAATTTTATACATGAAATAGTGTCTCGTGACACTAAATATTCAAATTGTATACTAAGTTATAAAAAAAAATGTATATATATCGGATCACTCGTTGTGATATGAATAATGTGAAGGCTTGGACGAGGAATATATATATATATATAAATATCTAAATAATTTTATGAGTATTATTATTATTAGAAATATTTAAAACTAACTTAATATTAAGTAATTGTGTTTATATTACACAAACAGATTTTATATAATAATGAGACTTAAAATTAAATGTTTACAAGGTGTATATTTTTCTATATACCACAAAAGAAAAAGAAAAATGAAGTCCAAAGACTTTCAATTGAATGAAAATATTTTATTTGAATATATATAAAAAAAAAGTTTTATTATTTATATATATATATATATATATATATATATATATATATATATATATATATATATATATATATATATATATATATATATATATATATATATATATATATATATATATATATATATATATATATATATATATATATATATATATATATATAATGTAATTTAAAAAATATTTTTTCTAAAATATTTTGAAAGTAAATAACCGTAATGGCTATTTGTTTTAGTTTTATAAATTCTAATTGAAATTTGGATGTGAAAAACTGGAGACTATGTCTCTTGTAAGCTCCCACACAAAAAAAAATAAAAATAAAAGCCCCTACAGAGGGGAAAATATATTAAAGGGGAATAATATTAAGTGACACGAGGTCAAACAATAAAAAATATATTAGGGCGCTCTTAAATGGCACAAAAGGATTCAAAAAAAATTAAATTTTAAATGAAGAGGTGGTTTGAACACGATGGGCGCTACATAAAATGTGGCGCAAATTAAATGTTTCTAAATGGGGGCGTGAGTTAAAGCACGTTGGGCGCCACTTAAAATGTGGCGCAAATTAAATGTTTCTAAATGGGGGCGTGAGTTAAAGCACGTTGGGCGCCACTTAAAATGTGGCGCAAATTAAATGTTTCTAAATGGGGGCGTGAGTTAAAGCACGTTGGGCGCCACTTAAAATGTGGGGATTATGACCTAGTCCCAGGTAGCTGGGCTAATGAAGACCAGATCACAAATTTAATCCACATTTCTTCCTGCTTCCAAACAAATCTCTGGCGCGGTACCACTTTCGCTCGATTAGTTTGGAAGTAGCCAATGAATAGTGGAATATAAATTTGTATATATATATATACCCGGTGGGTCTCGTGTGGACCAGAGGAATTACTATATATATATATACAAGGGAATGAAGAATAATTATTGACTCTGTAATATACTGCTATATAGACCGAATGCCCATAAAAGAACCGAGTTTTATTTTATGATGATTTTGGGGACGAAAAAGTTTTGTTGTTTATTAAATTTAAATCGAAATTTATTTTCAATATGTTCTTATTGAAAATTTACTGAGTTTATTTTTAAAAGTAAGTCGCTTCGATGTTTGAGATTATAATTTTTTATTACGTAGTAATTTCTGAATTTCCGAATATGTGTAACTACGTTATCGAACAAGATGTAGTATAATTTTTCGAAGTTGAAAAATATATATTTTCGGAAGTGGACAGAGATGAAAAAAACTCTGTCAATTTCCGAAGATAATGAAACAATAATAACAACAATACTTGTTGTGATAACGTTAACAATAAAGTATACTACTAAGACTTTCTATAACTAGTACTACGAAAGCAATAATAATAATAATAATAATAATAATAATAATAATAATAATAATAATAATAATAATAATAATAATAATAATAATAATAATAATAATAATAGAAAGCAGTATACTAGCTACAATATAATAATAATAATAATAATAATAATAATAATAATAATAATAATAATAATAATAATAATTATTATTATTATTATTATTAATAGTAATTATAGTAATAATTACCAATAATAATTATTATTTGTAGGAATAGTCTTCTTTGAAGACACAAAGGTGTTTCAATAGAATGACAGTTTCCAATGTAATAACTTTACTTTGGGTTCTTATTGCGTTTCACCTCTAGTACAGAGAGCGGAATATGCAATGAAGAATCCAAGAAGCAAATGTTTACTTATGGACACTATTTATTACTACTTAGACAGGGGTGAAGCCTCTGTCTGGGGATTTCTAATATTTGCTCCACCACCAGGAATACTAAGATTACCAAAACCACTATAATTACAGTTTATCATGCACGGAAACTTTTGACAGCGCAAAATGTCACACAAATTCCAAAAAAACTCGCTATGTTTTACCTAATTAATTTTATTATTTCACGACAAAAATTTAGGGATGTATATATATATATATATATATATATACATGGGAACCATCAACTGATGGTTGGTAATTATAAAAATTATAATTTATACTCTGCAAATATTAAATTTCAATATTTGAAGTGAACACAATCGTAAATTACAATTCCGACCTGTTCACATTCGTGATGTATTTCTGAGACCGCGTGACATTAAGAGCGCGTGACATTAAGAACGCGTGACATTGAAGTCGTGTGACATTGAAGTCGCGTGACATTGAAGTCGCGTGACATTGAAGCCGCGTGACATTGAAGCCGCGTGACACTTTTTATTTTTTAATTTTCTATTATTTTCTGATAAATATTTATGGGTTTATGTATATTTTCTAACAAATATATATATAAGGAGTGATTTCCAATTACAATATTTAAAGGGGGAATGTTACAATGACATTTTTACGATGAATTTTACTCTTTCAATTTCTACGTTTTTGTTTACTTTTATTCACTCTATATTAAATTTTTCCCAAAATCTTTTACTTTTCAATTTTTCCCTTTAGCTTTTTTGCTTACTTTTTTGAGTGCGATTTTAAATATTTGCATGTATAAAAAAAATAAACAAAAATTCAGTGTACATCACGTTGGAAAAAAAAAGGGTGTGTGTAAATATCATACTTTTAAGCTTTCACCGAAAAAAGAGGGAGAATAAAAGAATAGATAAAAACCTCGAAGATTTCTTCCACCTATCAATAAAACTGGACATCTAAATTTAAGACGAAATAAAAAAGTTAGGTTGAAAGGTGATTGACGCGGATTTTTAATATTCAGTGATGAAAACCGAATGACTAAAAAAACGTGGGCCAATCGAATTTAATTCAACCTTGAGAACTATTCTAACAGAAGTGTATCAATATTGTATAACAACTCGTGGGTCCACTGTTCAAGTTGAATTATTCTGACTGGAACAACTCAACAAGAAGAGACTGATTTGTTATACAACATCAAAACACTTATCAAAAATTAATATGTATACGAAACAAAAAACTATTGCCTTTTTTGCTAACATCTGCAAGGAGAGAAGGGTTGGTCAGATGACCGTTAGTGGGGATCCCTAAGTTTGTCCAGAAAGGCTTTATGATGACATACCTACACAAATTTCCTAAAAACACCATTTAACGGAAGGAAGATTTTCAATTCTCCGCTGTTGATTTATAAAAAAAAAGAATCAAAACAGCCCTAAATTAAACATCGGTAAGACGCCTCCAAAATGGCGCGGAACCTCTAAAATATGAAAGGTAGAGACCCGTCTTAAGGATAGGCCTCGATGAAAGATGTTAAGCTACTCGATACTGCATTGAAAATGATCTCGTAGAATTTCTTTCGACTCGGAAATGCAAAATATGGGACAGAGTCTACTGAGCGTGCAGTAATTAAGAGTGAGAATAATCCTCTCGGTCTCGATCGCTTCCTTATATACTCGATAGAGAAGACGCGAAAAGAGTTACCGACAAGCAATTAATCAAATAAACATCACTTTGAATTAATGATGTTATAAAAACAAATTTACTATCAAAAGATAGCAAATTTAAAACTATATATTAAATAAATAAATTTGTTGAATAAGCTAATTTAGATTTATTATAAAAATCATTAGAAGTTTACAAAGGAAACTTTTGGCAACAATCACATGTTGTTAACTCGTGATTTTTACTTCCATAGAAATTACTTAATAATTGTAATTTTGTAATTCATGATAATTACCAATTTTAACAATAATCAAAAGAACCAGTGTTCTTTTCTGATTAATTTGGTATAAATTTTATTTCTCTCGGATAACTTTGAGCTAAAATATGTCACAATTTCAATATAGAAAAATAGGTTTTTTTTGACCTAAAAAAACTTGACCTTTCATTTCGAAAAGGTCAATGACATTTATACAAGTAAAAAAAGGAATGTCTTAAGACCATTTTGACCTATAAATCAAGCCTGACATTTATGAGGAACCGAAGTGGCTAGGGGGAAGAGAAAAATTTCTAAGTGTGACATTTCACCAGTTTCAAAGCCTATTTTTTTCAGGTGACTTGAAATGTTTATAATTATTAAAATATTACTTTGAACAATATAAAATTTAATCAAAATGTAGTTCTATCTCTTTTGTATAATTAAGGGAAGTTTGAAATTTCAAAACGTTGTCAAAAGGAATTTAAATGTAAACCGGTTTTTTTGTATCAGTTTCATTTTTCTCAATTTTGTGGAAGGAGGAGGTTATTTAATATATATATATATATAATATAATATATATATATATATATATATATATATAATATATACTTTTATATATATATATATATATATATATATATATATATATATATATATTGAAATATACATTATTTTTGGCTGAAAATTGGTACAATAATAGTTTTTGACATGAATAAGAAGAATCCGGTGAAATTTTTAACAAAAATAATAAGGGGGGGGGGCTCCAGCCCTTAACCCCATTTTTAGGGGTTACAGGTAACCCAGGGGTCCCAAACTTGGGACTTTAACTATTTATTATTAAATGAATTAATATTGTGAATTTCAAGGGCGTAGCCCAATTATAAGAGATACTTTACTCTTATGAGCCTTTATCAGACTACGGTATTGAAATCTGAAATTTCTCGGTGCAAAATTGCACCGACTCTCAGAGCAAGTTTTTATTAATAAATTTTAGTTTTTATATAAAAGTGATCATTAGGATTATTATTTACAAAATTTTAAAAGGAAATAACGATGACTAATGCATTCACAATTCCCTTGATCACGATCGCAAATTAACCACTCGCGAATCCAGTCATCAAAACCCAAAAGGAAAACTGGCCACAAGTGGCAAATGAAGTAATTTAAAATAAATTACGACAATTATTATTATTATTATTATTATTATTACTATTATTATTATTATTATTATTATTATTATTATTATTATTATTATTATTATTATTATTATTATTATTTATTATTATTATTATTATTATTATAATTATTATACTATGAGTACCATGATTATTTATTATTTATTAATAATACAAGTTAATTATTTATATTATTATTATTATTATTATTATTATTATTATTATTATTATTATTATTATTATTATTATTATTATTATTATTATTATTATTATTATTATTATTATTATTATTATTATTATTATTACTCTTTTCATTAGTTTTCTTTTTTATAAGGTTAGAAATGGCTTTCCTATAATCATTAGTTTCTATCATTCCTATAATCATCATTTTAGTATTAGAGAATCAATTTCCAAATCAAAAGGCTAATTATTCGAGCTTGGAGAAATTTCTAAGCCAACAACATTGCTAGTAGTTTCATTTTGGGATGCATTTGAACTCTTTTTATTCTGTACATAGGTACCATTTTATTTTTAGGTTTGTTACATATAAATGAGATATGATTTCTATAATAAGTTTTTTTTAAACCTATACTTACATTTGGATTGATCTTGATTGAGGTAGCTACAAAAAATACACCCACCAATTTCATTTATTTTCTTAATCCTGCTTTCAGGACTATCAAATTTTTGACATTTGCTTATATAATGGGTATCATACCCATCAATTTTTAAATGATGACATAGAACACAATTTGCTGGTCTACTTGACACATTTTTTGTTTTTAAATCTACTGAAGATGCTAGGCTTTCAGTCTTTTTCTCCTGAGATGCAGCAGATGAATTTTTTATAGAGCTACCAGAGTTATTCTCCCTTGTACACTCTTTCAACCTATTAAGCACCTCAAAGGAGGTATCTAATATGGAATTTAAATCTGGTTTGGCATCATTATTAACAGTCATAAATGAATTTTTTATTTTATCAGATATTCCTTGCCAAACAAAATATTGCATAAAAATCTGACCATCCACACCCACTCCATCATACTAGAAACATTCTGCAGCTTTAATTTAACAATTTTTTCAATAACAGAAAATTGTTGCCCTATTTTGGAAGAAAAAGCCTTAAGTAATAAATTTTTTGCTACATCATATGTTTGATCTTCCACTTTAAGGCTTTCAATATATGACTTAGCAGGGCCAGATACCTGCTTTACTAAATACCTATATTTTTCAAATTGTGAAATTTTTCAAATTGTGAAAAACTGCGATTGTTCATGATGCTCTCAAATGAAAAAAGAAATTGATTTAAATTTTCTGGCAGATTATCAAATGTGGGTAATCTATAGGGGAATTATACATTTTGGGAATTAATTGAAGTAGGAGGGTGACTGACTTTGATTTTGATGTGAAATATCAAAGTATTTTATAAAGATGCCTAAAATATTTTATAATGTGAATTTTTCAAATCATTTTGTTATTGCCTCTTGAAATCATACCTCCTGGGACAAAGTTCAATTTCTCAGTATTAACTCAATTTAATTTTTTAGTTCTGATTTGTAAACTGCTTTTAAGTTATAGAATAGGAAGGTTTCTTCTTCTAATGATAGAACTCTCTAATTTTACGATTAAACACTATTTAATTAATTTTTGCCACAAGAGGACTTTTGGCCAACCCTCCTACTAAATGAGGTTTTTAACCAAAAATTAATTCCTTGGAATGGAAATGGCTTAAAATATATAATATAGTTTTAACTTGAAACTTTCAAATTTCTTTTACTTCAAATGATCAAAATTAATTAAAAAGGTAATATGCGGTAATTCATAGAACAGCAGCAGATTAATCCGTGAACCAACAGTTAGTTCTCGTTAGTTCATGCCTTAAATCCTTTCACTATGACATAATTTAATGAGCTAGCTACTCAGAGTTATTTACACTCTCAACATTGACAACCCCTTAAACCAGTATATCGCTAAGAGATAAATCAAATAACCAGGAGCACGATTTGGAGGCTTTAATCTAAAAGAAAGTTAGGGCAAATGTCCCGCCAGGGTTCCATTTACAATCAAGAAATAAATCATAATTACTATTGAAAATTAAGAAGGAAATACATCAAAAATATTTTATTGATCGTGACTGTGCAAAATAATATTTAACTATAAAGATAATAAAATAAAGAGAAAACTTTACTTTTAATTACTTTAAATTAACTTTACATTTTAATTTATGTTTATGCAAATCAAAATTTGTTGGGATCCTCCGAATGCCACCAAGCTCCATCAATAGCAGCAACACAGCCCAAGCTGAAAATATAAATTAAAGTCCTTTTAAATTTGGAGTCTCATTCCAGGACCACTCAATATCCTTGTATGTCATTAAATATTTAACATATATAAACGCTTAAAACATAGATGGGGGGCATAACTGTACAAGAAAAAAACAATCAAAAACTGCTTCAGATGTGACCCTTGATTGTTGAGAGTCAATGTGGCTTATGATTGAACCTATTGAATTGATTAAGTAAATTATTGTAATTTATGTATTAAGAACCTTTGCCTATTTGGGCTATCTTTTTTTAAAAATGTGATTCAAGTAAGAAACTAAAGAAAAGCCTGTTAGGTCATACTTGCTTACCCTAAGGTGTTATGTTCTTGGATTACTCCCTTGTCTTTCTTACTTTCTTCATGGAGAGTAAAGTCTACCAGGTTGCTGAGCGGTAAGAAAGTTTCAGTACAATAAAATCACACTTGTAAGGCAGTTTTTGGATAAGTCACTCCAGCATTTGACATCTCAGATAAAAATAATATGTATAAATAAAAAACTGGCCAAATCCTAACATCAACAATAATAAATTAAGC
>JABUQX010083687.1:0-20321 GCA_015478945.1 Trachelipus rathkii | reverse complement strand
CTATAAGCTCAGAATGAACTAATATTTCAAGATTATTAACGACAAGATGAGCAAAATGTAGGACTTCCCTGCTTGCTTGAATGAAAGCTGACATGCTGCAGTGTCATGTCGTCAACGCTCCAGCTGCATCGGATGAGCAGATTTTCTAATGACTAATTTTATTTGCTCGAAATGTTCAAAAAAATATCCTATTGATTTATACTTGGCAGACCACGTGTTTCGCATAAGAATGGTATATTTGCTACATAATTTTTGCGTGAGGTACTTTCACGGAAAAATTTTATAAATTGTTTTACAATTACAACAGTGTTTCGAAATTCTGGAACAGCATTTAGATCACTTAATTACTAAATTTAAAACGATGGGAACAAATGACAAAAAATTTGGCTTTAGAGGCACTGATCTCTTTATTAACTTTTCGAATCGCATTTTTCTTGCCAGCCATGGTGGAGCACAAATCAAACCCAAGTCCAACAAGCTTACTATAATTCTAAAATTGCATATATCTCCGTGAGAAGACGAATATAGTTCCTGCTACATATTCATCTTTCAGTTTTTTCAAGAGAATGCCAAAGCCTAGAAACGTCTTCAGTAAATCGAGATGCTTATCAAATACCACCATTCCATGCTGTTCTGTCCAGGATATGTCTGCTGTCTCGTCTGCTAAAAGGGAGAAATATTCACAGTTGTTTACTTCATTCACAATTTAACTACATATAAACTTTTCGTAAATAAATGCAAGTTCATTCTGAATCATATGTGATGAGTATTTAGCCTTTGCTCAGCTCGATTTCAAATGTTCCACAAGAACAACATCTTCGCAGCTTTCTACTCTGAATCTTAAGCAAATCGGAAAATATATTCGTCGTATCTTGGCAAGTGCTACGTCGAATAGCGCGATACCATGGGTGCCACCAAAATATTAAAAGTAGAAATTATAGGTACGCAATTTTTACCTATTTTAATAAATTTTGACTGTTATTATGCAGTGTTCAGTCACAACTATGTTTTTATTATTTAAATATTATTGTTCTGAAATTTCTCTATTTTCTGTCGCGAGCCTGATACCACTTCCGACCAAATTTTAAACATGGGATTTATAACATGAATGTATGCCTTTATATTTTCTAAATGGTTTTACGATAAATGAGCCAAATATACCTCTTTCGATAGAAGGTCTAAATAGGACACACAATCTATAAAACGGTCATTTCAATATTTTAGAATACGCTAGCAAAGAATTGTGCAGACTAGCCATTCATAAAGAAAAGGCACTTTCCTCCTCAACATCTTTAAATTGTAACTTAATTGGTGGTTTATGTACGGTTTCCGTTAATAAAGTCAAACTTTAATCCATCTTTAATATTGTTCCATATGTAATTTCCAATATCCAGGACATTTTCCTCTCGATACGTTATATCCCAAGTAGCAACACCAGTAAGTTTAGGATCATTAACAGGATCAACCTCAATACCACTTGAATCATCATCAACATCACTAGAACTACCACTAAATGAGTTCTTAATTTGTTCAATCACAAGTGTATTACTGTTATCAATTCTAGACCTTTTAATTATAAAACTAACTTCATATTAAATTTGTCAATAATATAAAATAATAATAAAATAATAAAAATAATAAAATAATAATAATAATAATAATAATAATAATAATAATAATAATAATAAATAATAATAATAATAATAATAATAATAATAATAATATAATAATAATAATAATATATTTAACGCCTCCGCTACTTCGTTCGCTTCTTCAAAACCCTTTCCCACGCCTCTTTGCAACTTTTCTGTCATCAACAGTCTTATATCTCACATCGTATAATTCTTATTATTATGTAGAGCAAAGAAGAAAGCTATATGCATTTAAAGTCTTTAATACCTTCGTTAAAATGCACTACCAATTTAGAATTTTTATATATGGGCCGACATTACATGGGGGGGGGGGCAGGGTTAGGCATGGCCCCCTACAATTCCAGCCACAAAGTATCTCAAGATAAAAAAATAGTTTCATATTAGAGTATATATATATAATATATAGTGTAATATATATTATATAATATATATATATTTATTATATATATATATAGTATATAATTTTATATTATATAATAATAGGTATATATATATATATATAGTTTAAAACGTGTGATCTAAAAAAATACATGTGGAAATTCATTGAGGTTGGAATCAATCTAGGTGGGTCAGGCGCCCCTTGCCCCCCATAACGGTGACCATACATATAATAATATAATATTATATTATATTATATATATATATATATATATATATAATATATTATATAATATATATATTATATATAATAATATATGTATATATTTAATATAATAATAGATAATATATAATAAATATACAGTATATATATTATTATATAATAAATAGATATATATATTATTATATTTATTATATATATATAATATATATAATATAATATTATATATTATATATATAATATATATATATATATATTATTATATATAGAGATATATATACAGTATATATATATATACAGTATATATATATATATACGTATAATATATTATATATTATACTATATTATATATATATATATATTATATATAATTAATATATATTTATTATATAATATAGTATATATTATATATAGAGTAGGCATCTATTATATTTAATTAATAATTTAATATATATATAGATAGTATATATATAGGACATTTATAAAGATGAATGGACTCATTTATACGGGGAAATTTCGATAGGAAAAAACAACGAATCGGGCCTTTCGTTTCTGCTGCAATTGCTATTATTAATTAGCGAGTTATTGCATTGATTTACAGAATTAACAAGATTTTATTTTATTATTATTATTATATATTATTTATTATTATTATTATTTTATATTATATTATTATTATGATATTTATTATTTTATTTATATATTATTATTATGATTTTATTCTTATTTAATAGGAATTAATTTTTTCTAAGTTCTTCCATTGTTATTATTTGATTTTCGATTAGTATTATAAGTTTTATTGGGTTTTTATTTAAAAAAACCCGGACCCGCGAGCTTGCGAGCGGGCACCCCGCTCTGCCGGGGGACGGGGGATGATATAGAGGGGGGGGCCGAAGGCCCCACCCCCGATCAAAACATAAAATATTATAAAATATCAAATATCAATATACTGTCAAGGTGTTCTACAAACTTTACGATACCATTCATCAATTTAACTGAAATAAAATTAGCCTAAGACGGCCTAACTACTCTTATTTATTAAGACTATAGGTGAAGCACAAAAAAATATATGTCAGTTTTTTAAGATTTTGTTATATTAAATTAATTACATTTAAAAATCCAGTATTTACTAATGTATTTAACCTCAAATCATTGAAATTACTTACATTTTTAGTGATTGTTCCGGGTCAACATTCTTTATAAATAGCCCTAACGAACTATATAATTTATATGAATATATTTATTTTAATAAAGATTTTTTTTAATTAACTATAAAGTATTTATCAAGATTATCATGGTAGTACATATAATATAGTAATATAATATTATTATATATATATATAGGTGAGTATATATATATATATATATTGATATAGTATATCTATATATAATAATAATATATATATATATAGTATAGAAGGTATATAATATGTATATAATATTATAATATAGTGTATTATATATATATAATAGATTTATATAAGTTATATATAATATAGTTATATATATATATATATAATATATTAAGTATAGATATATATATATTATATATATATATTATATATAGTATTATATATAATATATTATATTATATAAATATATATATATATATATAGTATATAGGTATTATATATATTATATATATATAGTATATATACAGATTATTAGTATTATATATAGTCGGATAATATAGGGTATATATATATATATGTATATAGTATAATATATAGTTATATATGAGGTGAATATATAATATATATATATATATATATATAATATATTATAATATATATAACGGAGTATAATAAAGAAAAGTATTATATATATGTAAGTATATAATATATATAATATATATATATATATATAATATATATATATATATATATATATATAATATATATATATATTATATATTATATATATTTATATAGATTATATATATATTAAGTGATGCATCAGATGTCATGATGATAATAATGAAATAAATAAAATATAATGCCTAGGCTAAAGTTAAAACAACTGTAGGAAAATTGTTGACCCGGGTGCTGGACGGGGACCCAACTTCAAATGCACCCCACCAAACCTCTTTTCCCCAACTTCCGACCAACCTCCTACTAATAAGATTTACAATGATATATACTTTTTGGCATAGTATGGAATCCAAATATAGGAAGGTTGTGCATGAGAACATCAATTTTTCTCGCCTTGTTCTGATGAGAGTCTTCTCTTTTCATCATATATAGGCCCAGCATTGCTAAATACGCATTGGAACACTAGTTGGAGGACAGCCAAGTATTTTCTTGCAAGTTTACTTAACGTGGGTAAACATTTTGAATAATTATTCTCCAAGGTAATTGGAATAATAAAGAAAAATAGTCTTAAAGCTTGATAGTTTTGTCGAAACATTTTGCACAACATTTTTTGGTAAGCGTGGTTTCTTCATCACGTACTTGATTGTAGAAATTTTGTACTGAAATTATTTTTTGATTTCGGTTTTAGAAACATGTATGTTCGGTAGATTTCGATTTATTTCCTTGATATTAATGGTAAAAGAGAGATCAGATTAGTTTCTCAACTGCACCCAAGTGACGATTTAACTTTCTAATATTGTGTTACATACAAAACTTGCCTTTATAATGGGGATTTAAGTAAGTTGCAATAGCATGAAGTCTATTAATTTCCACAGAACCAAGCGTTTTCTAGCTCTAGTTTTATACACTCTTTCATTCTTTTTAAACCATCATTTCATTTGAATATGTTCAAATATTCCGAACGTTTGAGATTAAATGGATTACATCGAGATAGAACGTGGGGAGGAGCTGATTTTTTTTTGTCCCTAATCTCATGTGACCCTGTTATTCAAATTATTATGACTTCGTGCGTGTTAGATCATGAGTCATCATACACAGTTGAGCTGAGTCTCATGTCTTTCTTTTAAAGTTTGCGTTGATCATCTTGAGTATTTTATTATAAAATTCTTAATTAAATCATTCTACCATTAAATATCCGCGAACATCCTCAAGATAAATTCTTATTTTCAAGCTAAAAAGGAGACACTATATATAATAATATATATATATATATTATATATATATATATATATATTATTATATATATAGTTTATATATATATATATATATATATATAATATTTATATATATATTATATAATATATATATATACTATATATGACTTACGACAACGAGTCTCACATAAACAGAGAAAAAGAGTGGGAATACTTTAAGAAGATGTCTGAAGAGTAGAGGGTGACTTAGAAGAACAGGGCTTTTATATATATAGTATTATATATATATAATATATATATATAACTATATATATATATATATATAATATATAATATATACTATAATATATATATATATACATATATATATATATATATATTATAGTATATAATATAACAATAAGGTTTGAATGCCCTTTTCAATATTTAACCTCTTTATTAAGAGCAAAAAAATGGCAATGGAGAAAGAACACACAATTCTATAATATATATAATTAAAATAACCCAAATTAAATATCCCGTTTAACACTTATTAATGCGACAATACAGTTAGTGCCCAAATTGAAATGTTTACAAAATTGTTCAATAATCGCAATTCCCAATAAATATATACAGAAATACTAAATGATAATCCCCATATATAAATTGCTTTCTTAACTAAAAATAATATAATTTTATCTATATATACTCAAAATATAAGAGAGTCAAATATCAGGTTATCAACACACAAATACGAAATAAATTTTCCTACCAACTTTATTTACTCGACACTGTTACCGATATTTTTTCTTTATAAACTAATTTAACACTTACTCAAGTTTTCATGGAACTAAATAAAGTCTGGAAATCGCTTACGGAGGACAAATAACAAATTACAGTAACTTATAGTTCAGGAGGACAAATAACAAATTACAGTAACAGTAACTTGCAGTTCACTTATAACACAGTCAATATCATTTTAGTCCTTGATCCTTCGAGCGCTTTCCAGCTTAAATTCCAGTTACCTTACATCCAAGAACATGTGAATCTTATTTCAAAATAGCACCAATTCGTCCGATTTTGCTTTTGTTTTAAGCTGATTCCAAACCAGTTGCTTTATCGCCTTTTAACCAGGATCGTCACTCGTCGACTTCACTTCCGTAGATATCCAAATATCCGTTCAAAAAGGAGAAGACCTTCAATATGTGCGTCCCAACATCAATTCCTAAATATCAACAAATCAATAACAAAATCATAAAATTTTAAAACTAAAAATTCTATATACAATTTACTTACCGCTAATTGCGGGATAAACCTTTCTTCTATTAATCCTTTTCTATTTACAGACTTCGCACAGCACTTTCTAATCACAGTCGTTCCCTTTGAGACGTCGCAAAACAATCTACCCTTCCTTTCAAAATAGTCATTCACTTCATTTTCTATTTTGGTTGGTTTGTTCATTCACTCGCTCATTTGTCCCCTAACAATATATATATATATATATATTATATATATAAATATATATAATATAATATATATTATATATATATAATATATTATTAAATAACATATATATTAATAATCTATAATATACATATATAATATATATATATATATATATATATATATATATATATATATATATATATATATATATTCAAAGTTGAAGCAATTTTGATTTATTTTTCAAAAATAGGTTTGGGCTCATGATTATGAAAGTACACTTTAAGGCATTGATTCCCAACCTTTTGTAATTCCCGGCACCCTATTTAAGGCTGTGGAATTTTTGAGGCACACTTGTTTATAATGAATATATAATAATATAATAATATAATAATAATAATAATAATAATAATAATGAATAATAATAATACATAATATAAATGATAATAATAAAATATATATAATTTTATAATTAATAGAAATTAAATGGATTAAGTTTCTATATCTATAAAAATACCGTTAAAATTTGACAAGCCTGGAGATTGCGTGTTAGAATCGATTAATAAATTAATGGGGAAATTATTTTTTTTTTGTGACGCTTGATCGCTTGGAGCACAAATAATTGTATGTTAGGTCTGATTGTGTTATAACCACAGGATATTTTCCTCAAGATTCAGAACATCTATTTCTTTTTGCATTTATTGTTGACCATGCGAGAAGTTTGTTCAACAAAGTTGATGTTGAAAGGGGGCCAAAGAAAACGTTTGTGGCTTGTTTTCTACTAGTTAGGCCCTACTCCTTTTGTATGTAAGCCAAAAAGAGCCACTGATAAGTCAGTCTTCTCAAATTTTAAGTTTTCAAGTAACAGAATCACAGCGCAGAGATCATTTAAATTCGTCTCTTTCGTATCTGTGAAAAGCTAGTTTCTTCAGCAATCTGCCATGTGAAATGGAAACAATCCATCAGATTCTTAACGGAAAGAGAAGGAAAGTACTTATCTACTGCAGCTTGCAATTTTGATAAATGATCAAGAGGCCTTTTACCTTTTCTTCACCATTAGGTTCCGAAAATTATAAAAGGATGGAAAATTGAAAAATCACTTTTCTTATTTTAAAGAACCTTATTTTTCTTTTTATCTTTTTTTTTCATTTTATTTTGGGGGAAAAAAAAAAATTTACATTTTATTGTTGAATAAACTAATTGTTTCTTGTCATCCCTGCATGAAGTATTTAATTCATTTATTTACTAAAATATTTAAGTACCCCAAACAGATATGACAGCTGTAAACAACAATCATCATTTTGCAGCAACCAAAGGCATCATGTTTCTCTTTCTCAAAAAGACTTTTAGTATTCTTCTTTGAGTGTTGAGAACGCTGTTCTAGTACATCACCACGAGATGACCACGTGCTTCTGTAATGTATAATAATGAGATATATGCTGCATCCATTTCACAATATATTTTTTCAAAGAGTCTACACTTCAAAGTTCGCGATTTAATGTAAATTTATCATCTTCACGACCTGATTTATAACTTCAGCGAAACTGGTTCACCAACAATTTTTCCCTCGTACAAGTGTTTCTCTGTCGAAAGAAGTGAAGGTTATTATCAAGGTATTGTAATAGCCTCGCTCAGTTCTAAATCCTTGCTAATACTTTCTCTGTACGATCTCTCTCAGATACTCAATCCCCCAACAGTCGTCCATGCGAAAGACCCGATGTGTTATCTTGTATATCGGTAAGCAGACGGAATACTCCTCTCAAATATCGGCGCCAGGTACTAGTTTTCAAACTCTTGCAAAACAAAAACTGTCCACACTCATTATTTACCGTCAATAAATCAACAGAATCCACAATATTTATATATTTGTTAATTTATCAGTACTTTTTCTATTTGTCTAAACAAATTTATGGTGAGTTTTTTTTTATCAGATGAGCATCTTTCAGTTTATATTTAATGACATGTCAGATATTCTACTTTATAGTTAATTAAGAGATTAATTTGAATCCCTATCGCCCATGGTATGGTCTTTCAACGAAAATTTTGCACGCCCGGGGATAATTATTATCTCTCCGAGCTGTGACCGAGATATATCATCTCTCCTGGACGAGCAGTTTGGCAACTTCTAAGTGTCGAGAACAGCGTTCACTTGTTTGGTAACTCTCCCCCCCCCTAACATCTATTCCCAATCTCTCTCTTGATTTTCCTATTAACTATTTCCCGGGTTTCTGGGATACACTTGGGTGCTTCATAGCATGATGTCTCTTAAGTTTGCTGGGGACTTTGGCTTCATTGCTTAGCATTTCACCACACACTAAGCACAGGGAACGTAGGTTATCTGCTTCGTTGTTCCATGAAAATTCCTAAGACAAATGACTCTCTAAAATAACGTTTCTTTTCTTAAAAGAATTCTTTTGAATGTTGAAGGATCCAGGAATGAATGTTCAATTACTCTCACTTAAATAGGCTCCTCGAGTTTGTTTTCTTATTATAAACATCATTTCAGAATTGATCACTTATGTAACACTTCACAACCCTAATAACATTAATTAATTAATCTTACTTATCGACTCTACTCTACTGATTCTACCCAAAGCCATATTCTGACATAATGCCAATATATATATAATATAGTTTATTATATATATACTTATATTATATATATATATATACTATATATATATATATATATAATATATATATACTATATACTATATATATTTTATATATATATATACAATATATTATATATATATATTATTATATATATATATATATATATAATTTATTATATATTATTAATAATATATTACTATATATATATATATTACTATTTATATATATATATATATATATATATTAATATCATATTAATATAATAATATTATATTTATATAATATATATAAAACTTTTAGGAGAGAGGGAGATTAAAGCCTTTTTAAAGATTTTTGCCTAATAAATTGAAAACGTAATTTCATTAAAATGGTTAGAGATGTTACAATTAGATTAAATCACGCGGCACCCCTGACAGATCTCGCGGCACACATAAGTGCCGCGGCACACCGGTTGGGAATCTCTGCTCTAAGGTACGTATCAGCAGTTAGGTTTCCATGTCTAAAGGAAATATAAAAAAAAAACCTGAGATATTTTTCTTCGCGAAATCTTATGTTCCATATTCAAAACCTTTGCAAGTTAAATTTGACCACGGGCCTCAATTTGCTAACCCCTTGTCAACAAATGTAATGAGAATTTTGAAAATCTTAAAAAAGAAAAATTAAAAAATTTTTACCAACACAAACAAAAACAAAATTTTTCGGTGAAAGAACACTCCCATTAAATCTTTTTAAATCCAGTGTAGCATATGGAGTAAATAATCTTCTTCCGTGGAATAAAAGTAATAACATTTCATTTAGGATTCCTTTAAATTCTAAGCACATTCTATAAAAATGCGAACCCATTATCAAATTCCATAATAAATACAAACAATCACTTGACGCAAATGGACAGCTTTTACTCTTTAAAGAGCTCTGATGCATTTTTTTACACCCCACCTTAATCAATGTACCTTGTGCATTGTATGTTGTACCTTTTCAGTGTACAATGTGTAACACGAAGCAACACACATACAGCACGAGTATAAAACAGTGTGTAATTTGACAATATTTACAATTTAAAATGTTTGCTGTACTGGCATATCTTGTTTTCTTTCCAAGTTTTAATCGAAATTATTTGACCATATTCTGAAGTACATACGTACTCATAGAGGCTAATTTAAATTGAGCTACTGGTAACTTTTATTGACTGAAATGAACTGGATAAGTTTTCCATAAGCCATTGTTTTGTATTGAGCCTAATATATATATATATATATATATATATATACTATATATATATATATATATATAGTACTATATATTATATATACTATATAATGATATATCTACTATAGCTATATAATATTATACCAATATCATCATTACTATATATTCCATTTATTATTCTATATATACTATAATATTACTTAATACTCTATACCATATTTATCCTGTTACTATAACGTATACTATATGGACGATTTGTTTGCGTGTTAATAAATCTTCGTATTGGAAAAACGAGTAATAGTTGATCTTGATATAGGAATATTCAGATTATAATTTCTTAACAATATATCGAAAGATACTCAACGAAACTCATCTATATTTTTACTTTTAAATAAAATGTTTTTACCTTTTGTTAAAGCTGAACTCTTCCTCAGCCAACGCG
Organism: Trachelipus rathkii; assembly: GCA_015478945.1. Classification (NCBI taxonomy): domain Eukaryota; kingdom Metazoa; phylum Arthropoda; class Malacostraca; order Isopoda; family Trachelipodidae; genus Trachelipus; species Trachelipus rathkii. The sequence continues at coordinate 9,360 of JABUQX010083687.1, read as the reverse complement.
ATCCTTATATATTATATTATACAATAATTATATTGATAATTATAATAATACTGATAATATATAGTTATCATATATAAATAAATAAATACTTCTAATAATATATATATATATATATTAAAAACTACTATGAACTATATATATATACCTAATATAATATATACTTTTATCATATATTATACTTATATATTACCTATATATATCATATATTAAAATATATATAGCCTAGGCAGGGGACACTTGCCCCCCTAAATAAAATCTTGGCGAAAAAAAACTGAACCCTTAAACTATCATTTGCCAAACGAACTAAGCTCTACTCTAGAAGAAAAACAGGAAAATAGATTACTATCATCGATAGATACTGAAGGGAGTTTAAATTTCTAATTGCCACCGTATCTAATAAAACAAACATTTTTTTTGATACTTTTAATGTGTTTTCGTTTTCATAGTGGCTGTGAAATCAACTATGCTGCGTGCTTTTTATTACAGCTAGCTATCTTCTGACAGTATTCTCCGCTGGAACTCACAGTATGTCGATAGCTTTAGCGGCGATAAAGCTGATATATATAATATATATATATACTTCTATATAATACTATATATATTATATATCGTCTATAATTACTATATCACATTAACATTATTTTGTATAATACATTATTATCTATTATGTGTATCATATGGTTTAGAGAGCGACAAACTATTCATGCATCCCCTATCTCAAAACTACAATAGTTACAGGAAAAAAGGAATTACATTAAGTTCGGAAATTCTTGGAAAATTTATATGCGGAATCTGGAAAAAAAAAATACAAAAAAAAAAAAAAAAAAAAAAAAAAAAAAAAAAAATGAAAAAAAACATAAAAATATATCTCAAAAAACCACAATAGCTACAGCGAAAAGCGAAAAGGAATTGGATTAAATATTTTAGTTAGCAAAATGTAAAAAATAAAAAAACTAAATAAATAAATAATATACTATTGGCTATTTTTTTTTTGAGCAGGGGAACATAATATATATAGTATATATATTATTTGTAAAGGCCTTATTACACGCCATGTAGGGGGCCTCGAGGGCCGAGGGACACATGGGAGCGAATTTTCACATACCCTGTTAGGAGAGTGGCGTTGAGGAACCCGCGACACCACTAAATTACCAAAGGCGGGTGTCCGGAAGATCCCTACCCCCGGAGGGGACATGTTAGTCCTACCCCGTAGCTCTCTCGTGCAAGTCGAGAGGACCCCGACTCCAGCTAGTGCGTGCGGGTATACCACTTTAGGTACTTCTATTAGTAAAGAAAAAAAATCAAAAATTTCAATTAAGAAAGTCTATTATAATGTTTAACGAATAACCTAATAATAAAGGTCCTAAATAGGCTCTCTAATTACTATAATTACTATTACTTTACTAACATTCAATATTCTTTATCTTTTAATATTTTTTTTACACTCGCTCAAATCTAAATTTTACAGGATTTCCACAGATATTTCCGTTTTTCGCCTTCAATTGTAGCTATTTGTAGTTTTGAAGATTTTTATTTTTTTTTTTTTTTTTTTTTTTTTTTTTGGTTTTTTTTTTTTTTTATTTTTTTTTTACATTTTCCGCGCACTAAAATTGGACCAGCATCAGCAATGTATTCCTTTTCTCTGTCGCTATTGTAGTTTTTAGATATGGATACTTGCATTATGTTGTCGCTCTAATACCAATTCTACACACCTACTATACCTGACGCTATATACTTTACTATTTTTTGAATGCGGAATACATAATTAATTATACACACACAGTATCAAATACTATTATGATCCCTTTACTTTATATACTTATATTATTATATATATGCTACCAAAACTTAACTCAAGTCAATTCAATATATCTTCCCCTACTATATAAATACTAAATACTATACTATTATTATTATAAATACTAATAATAATATAATCTCATCACTATATTAATTTCTAATACAGTTATATATATTCATTTTATATATATCTACTATACTAATACACTTATATATAATATTACATATTAAATAATATAAAGAATATATAGGCTATTTATAAGCGAATGACTCCAGGAACAAGGATCAATAAAAAATGTAAAATTTTAACTATCTCAATGATTTTGAGTGCGTAAACTCATCCAAACTATTCAGTAATCACTGGCATTTTCAATGTAGTACTTATAAATTAATCTTTACAAGTTAAAACACAAATTGAATATATAATTTTTATTTGTGCATCACGACTATAGACTATAAAAATGAGTAGCTTTTTGCAATTTATTTCAGTTTAAATTTTGATGTATCAGAGAGAAAGTTACTTGTAGAGATAATTCATAAATTATATTTGTATTTTTAATATATATTATTTTTTTTACTCTGGCAGCGTGAGGACATCTGACCCCCCACTACATCGATCTATATTTTCATCCCACGCTCCCCCTAACGTGCGGTGTGTCCGCCCCGTCCTCGGGTCCGGGGCGAGTTTTTTTTGAAAAAATAAACAAAACTCAATATTACATCATAATAATAATTGCAAATAATAGAAATTTTATCAAAGTAAAAGAACTTAGATAAAAAATCCATTTCATATATTTTAAATATGATAATAATACAGATAAAATTATTAATAAATATAATTAATATAATAATAGAAATTTACATAATAATAATAATAACGATAATCTTATTAATAAATATACTCTCATACCCTAATAATACTAATCTTTGTCCATTTCTTAAAAATGTCATAATTATTAAAATATTTTATCATAAAATTACTAATAAATATTAAAATTACTAGCATACTGCAAAATAATAATATTTACCAATTCCCACATTTAAGGTTAAGCACATATCACTGAAAATTCGTTATTTCTCTTCATCGATAACATTCTCTCCCCCGATCCACCGAGAATCAACCTCTTATAAATGTCAATATATATTATATATATATATGATCTTATTTTACTATATTATATATATATATAATTATATCCTATATATACTATTACATATAATTAATACCCAACTATATATATTAACTAATATATAGTCATATTATATAATTACTAACTACTTAAGTATATCTAATTATATATAGGGTGTATTGATTTATAAGATCCACAAGATTAATATAAAGAATCCATATAGATATATACAAGATTATATAATATTTTAATCTAAATAAGATTATAGCCAATTCCTAGATAGCGCAGCAATGAATTTTTGTTCTTGTTTTATAAATCTTCTGACACCGTTTGCAATACTCACTACTTACTATAAAGCCTAGCTATGCAAATAGCGTGACGACTTCTTGTTCTCGAGAGTGCGATTTTTTTCTGTTATACAAAAAGGCATTCTACTTATTACGCCTTTCAATTTTCCCAGATTTTTTATTAACAAAATTATATATCAGACATGAATTACTAACATATAATAATAATAATGAGAAAATAATACTACTAAATAATAATAATAAATAATAATAATTAATCATATTAATAATAATAATTATATAATCTAATAGCATTAAATAAGGGCGAGTACCCCAATAAATAATATATAATATATAATAACAATTCATAAATTAATTACTTCTCTAAAGAGCTCGTTAATCTTCACTCATGTGTACCTCGAGTCCGCCATGTCACGTAGTAAGTAAACACAAATATAGTATGGAATCAGCGGAGTTAAACTTAATTAGGGTTATAAGTGTTTTTTCTGTGTCAAATTATCGTCGGATAATTATCTCTTAAAATGAATATAAAACCTATTATTTATGCCCGTTTAGGGGCACTCGAAGCGTCGGAACAAAGCGGAGGGGACCGAGCTATCCCTCCCTTACGTCCTCCACCGTTGCGAGAACCGAGACTGACGCCTACTCCTGCCGCAGTGATCTGACGTTGTACGCCATATGGAATACTTCTTTAGTTTAATAATAACCATAAAAAGAACTAATCAGTCTAAGTTTTTACTTTACACTCTATGGTCTTTATCTTTAATACAAGTTCAAAACCTTCGAGACCCATAATAGTGATAAATATTATAGTATAATCGTCTCTCTCTCTTTCCGCTCCACTCTTCTCTCCGTCTCTAATAAAAATAAGTTGTGTTGTCTCGAGAGAAGCATGATCTAATCATCATCTTTATTGTATCACCATAATATATAAAACGAAGGGTTGCTCTTCTGAGGTTTAGCTTTGTACTATTAGTTATATAGTTATACATTACATTTCGTCTTGAAGGTGTATAGTTGCAAATTATTATTTTTTTTTTTAGAGCTTATAATGATATTACTCCCAATAGGGTAAACCGTAATCATGGCAGGAGTCGGGGTCTCCGGCCTCCCGCGGTGACGACGGGGGGACTTCGTGCGCCCCCTCTGTTCCCTCTCCGCTCAGGGCTCGGGAGCCGCCGCGTAGAATAGGGCATTAATAAATTTCTTTTTCTAATAAGAAATATTTTCGATAACAAAGACGAATTATTGAAAATAAAAAAAAAACATTATAAAACATTCACTCACATATTAAAAGCTTATCTCCCGCTGCATATCTCATAAGTTATTCTTATCATTTTGTGGTTTTATTATTTTAACAGTACTGCTTGTCTCGATTCATCGGAATATAAACAGATGAGCTCACGCCATTGCCGACACTCCTTTGTCAGTGGATATTAGTATTATTACTCCAAATTTTCAACGTTATTAATTATTATTAATTAGCATGGATTGACTGAAACTTTATATTTTAGAACTTTAAATGAAATATTATGAGATTGATATATCCGCTCATCATGTGTCTAATGTATTGATTATATTTAAGGGATTTTTTTGTTTGTTTTTTTTTTTTATATTTTTTTTCTAATATTTATCAATTTTTTTAATAATTTTTTTCTCTTTTTACAAAAAAAAAATATAGAATAGCCACGCGCAAAAAATAGCAGGCCACGTTCAGTAATTAATGCCCTGATTTTTTAACATATAAAGAATCTCCGTGAACATCTCTAAAAATCAACAGACACCACTGTATTCACTAGACCATAATGCTTTAAGAGATAAACAAAGTTAGCCTCTTTCGCAAAAACCAGGTTGATCTCGCCCTTCTTCTAACCAAAAAAAAACCTCCGTAACTCAAACTATCCATTGACTCTAGTCGGGGTAATCATTCAGGTCTGTTCCATTATGTTTCTCCAAACATTTATTAGTGCTTTTAGTATATATATATAAAATATATCCTATTTATTTAATATATCATTTTGAATTAAAACTACGGGATAATTATAATAACTCATAAATATATTTACTACCATAGATGAGTTAATTACGTGTAATGGCTTGTGTTTAACTTAATTGACTTATTTAGGCGGGTTTTACTTTAATAAAATATTCATTATGCTGCTACCATTACTGAATAATTAAAACCATTGCTCCCTCCTCCCCATCATATCCCAAATCTTTGGGGGTGTAGGCGTACAAATATCTTAGAGGTACGTTATTATAAGTTTAATTAGTACCCGTACTTCTATTTTCAACTAAATAAAATAGGTTTATCTAGTTAAAGTTAAAAAACTTATCAGCGAATTCTAAATACAATATTTAAAAAAATAATAACTTTAGCATGGCACTGGTATATATTTTTTTCCTTTAATCTCTCACTATCCCTGAATCAATAACCTATATAAATATATATATAATAACCTCACATACTCACCGCCCAAATTTTTTATTGGTATATTATTAGGTTATCCCCCATAAACTATAAATAATAATTATATAAACCCTTGTACATATATTATAATTTATAGGTTTATGATCCGCAGTTGATCGTGGTGCTCCGCAAGAAATTATTCGATAAGAGAAAACAATAACGAAAATTTCAGGATTTTCTACATATATCTGATGTCTCAAAATTTTTATTTGTTATTACTATATATCTATAGAGAAATATTATAACTAATTTAATTAACCGTAATCTCTATATTCTAAAAATATTACTTATTCTTAAAATAAAAAAAAATAACATTGTTTGAAGAACACTTAGTCAGTCAAAATCCTTCACATAGGTTGTAACCTTATTTATTTATTTTTCACTCAAATTATTTGGACTTCTAGTAATTATTATTATTAAAAAATATCTCTCTATTATTTTTATCTCTCTCATGTTCATTAAATTCGGAGCTTGTTGGATATCACATTTAATTCACCCAATTCCCTATTATACATATAATAATATACAATAAATTTTTTATATATTACTATATATACTTTTTTTAATTACATTTGATATTGTATTTTTTCTTTTCTAGTCATGCATCTCAACAATCACTCTATCTAACATCTAATTTATTTTCTATATTGTTTTATTTTTAAACGATATATAGAATTTTTCGTACATATAATTTATATAATTTAGAGAAAAAATGGGCGATTCTCCCCCTTATACCTTTTGTGTCTGAACACATTCCCCACAAACGCGCGCGGTTACACGTAGTTCTGGTCGAATCCGCGGTGGATATTTACCTTTTTATCACGCAGTAGATTGTTTTTCCTCGTAGTCAGAAGTATGCCCGGTTTCCTCTACTTTATTGATTATATATAGAAAAAATCTATTAATTTACCTTCCAGGGTGGATATTTATATAATATATTTTCAGGGGGGGAATACTCATTTAGATTCAGATAGGGATTTGCTACCATCAAAATTAAACCAGACACTTTAAATTGAAACAAACACACAACACCCTTCCTTCTCTAAGTTTCTTTACGAAACGTTAAATTCACCAAAAAAATAAATAAATTAATTCTTCAATTTCATTAACTGAATTGTTCATATTATTAATATCAAAGTTCCATTGGAAAGAGCTACGTTAAATAAACTATTTTATTTACTTAATGTATTGAGTTAATCTTGAATCTTGAATCTTATTTTTTTTATCTTTCCTTTAAATTATGGAGTCTATACCCCCACTTCCTGTTGTAGATACTGATGCGAATATATTTCGTGATTTCAATTAAGATATACAGATGGGGTAATATAAAAATTAATTATTAGTAACGAATAAATAACACCGTATTATACTGCACTCTGATTTTTATTTAATTCCTGTGAATAAAAAATAAAAAAATTATTCTTATGATCATTTACAATCTTATTGACAATGATATTATTATATAAATTTATTTTATTATATATTATATGATAAGATTTTATAAAATTCTAATATATTAATTATAAAATAGTTAAATTTTTATATTTAATTTTAATATTATAATTATAATATTATAATAATAATATCATTATTAATAATTATATATTAAAATAAATTATATAATTAACTAATCTTTATATAATTCTTTTTTATCTGGTGTGAATAATATATACATCTCTATAACTTCAAATACTAATAATAATAGTAAATATATATATAATTTTAATTATTATTATATAATATGATATATGAACTTATATACTTATTACTACTTAATATCGATTATAAATTTTATAGTACTTAATTATTATATAATAATATATAATATACTTGCAATTTATATAGAGTAGATAATTGGCTTTCAGAGCAATCATACTATTTTCTTATCAATACCTAATATGTCTTCTCAAAATAACTAACCTTAATATCGCACAAGGAAATGAAGTATATATGACATAAATTGCTAAGTTTTATGCTGTCATAAATAATTATAAATAGTGTCGAGGATAATTATGTTCAATAAAAAAAACAAAACAAATAATATATATACTAAAAAAAAAAACAAACAATAACAGAGCAAAAAAAAAAAAATAAATTAATAAATCTAAACTTACAATAGCTACAGCGAAATAAAGAAATCAGTTTTTGGATTAACTCCCGAAGAGTTCAATATATACTATAGGAATAGAAACCTGTATATCAAAAATAAAAAAATAAAAAAGTATTTAGTTGCTAATGTGGGTGGAGGGAACGGAATAAATCTCAATTAGAGATGGTACCTTCTAACATTTATATCACCTGTTTATTGCAGTATACTCGGTACTGAAAATAGAAAGGGTAGGCAGCTTTCTATATATAACTTTTGCTATTTTTTATCCATTTACATAAAAGCAAAATCAACCCCTTTTTTATTGAGTGGGGGGTGTTGCCCTCCACATTTGTAATTTAATAAAATTTTTTTATTTATGGTACTCATCACTCTGGCAGGCAGCTCGGCGGTCTCTCGGCCTTCCGTTGAATTGATCTAGCGGCTTCCCAAGGATAGGACTAATTTTTCTCCCCTTTCCGGGCGTGCTATGAGTACTCCAGGACAAACACCCTCTGAATCTTCATTTTATAGGAGATTATTGGGTTAGGGAAAAAAATAGTTCGCTTTGTGTTTATTTGTTCTCCCCCCATCTTCTTTTAAACTCTCGGCTTTGTGAAATACGTACACCTCAACCCCTAGTAGTTCCCGTCGGTCAGAGCCACCTCTAAAAATATGCCGAAATAAATAACTATACCTTTTACTAAGAATAAATTAGCCTTTTTTTATTCATGAAATGGATAACATATTAAGTACAACCTGTCATCGTAAAAGGAAAAAACATAGCCAAATATATTTTTAAGATAATAGGTGATTTAGTTGGTAGTTTTGATTTTTTACTTTTATTTTATACAATAATTCACTAAACATAAAATTTTTTAGAGCAAGTATATACACCTACCAACTATGGTTATTCCTTTTCGAAGAAGACTTATATATACATTTTCTAGTTGTAATAATATTATCTTTCACTAAAATTATTCCATTATATTTTATATATTTTTTATTTTTTTTTCTCTTTTGTTCTCTTATTTACGCATTTCTTCATTTATATTTATTATGGAAAAATATTTATATTTCAAACATAGTTAATTCCTTGTATTCAAATCCAATGTATATACTATTGATTTTAGTTTTTTAGATAGTGGGTTATTTCGATGGATAGTATGACGCTACCTAAAAACCAAGAAGTTGATGCACCGATAGAGAGCAATAAAAAATAGTATTATATGGGTAAAAAGAGTTTTTATTTTTGCATAAAAAATAAAATTCAAACTACATTTAATTCCCCTTCTTTTAAAATTAAAGACGTAACAAATTAAAAAATAAGTGGTTTAAAAAATATTTATCTTTAAAAAATAAATAAAATAGATATAAATATTCTCTAGATTTAGTATATATTATTATTAATTACCATAATAATATTATATATATCAGCAGTTCACTCAGGCCTTTTTCGCTTAAAATGTAACCCTAATCTCGAACAATCTGCTCTCTGTGTCAGTATCCAGCGAGAGCAGAAAGAGAGGCTCTACCTCATACACATTGTAACGCTAGCTGTAAAAA
>JABUQX010083686.1:0-29265 GCA_015478945.1 Trachelipus rathkii | reverse complement strand
TATTATTAAAATTATTATTATTAGTATTATATTTTCTATATTAATGTTCATTTATTATTTATTTATTCTTCTTTAAGACTTGGAAAAACGGAGGAGGTCAATGCATCGATATATTGCTGTAAAAAAAATCTAGAAGTGTTTTTTCTGTCCCATCATTCCCATTGCCTTTTTTTCTTATTTGTTTGTTCTTTCGTCACCATTCTTATTAATTATATATATATATATATATATATAATATAATATATATAATATAATATAATATATTATATATATATATATATATATATATAATAGATATTTATATATATATAATAAGATGTATGAATTCCTAAGATAAAAATAACTTTCAAATATGAATGTTCTGATAATAAGATTAAAAATAAGAATAGTAAATACAAAGAATAAAGGAGAAAAAGAAAATTCCTTTTTTAACATTTTTAACAAAGTGACAGAAAGACCACCAAAGATAAATACTTAAGATATTGGACTATAATAAAAAAAAAAATTAAATATAAATAAAACAAAGTAATTTTTTAAAAGTTTCAAAAATTAAAAAAAAAAATAATAACGCAGAGGAAAGTTAAGATTTGAACCCATAATGACCTAACCCAATATATATGATATGAAATATTTAAAACTAAAATAATTGAAATATTAACAAAAACAAATACTAGGCAATTAGTTCGCGTTAGTAGTTTTAAATAATGATGAAATGTATGCATAAATGGAGCTGAATATAACATCACTGGTCCTTTCAGAAAATTATATAGTATATTATATAATATATATATATATAATATATAATATATATATAGAATAAAGAACATTTATATATTTATATGTTCAGATATAAGAGATTATAAAGGTTAACATTTAAAAGAGATGTATGTATCTATATAATATATATATATTATATATTATAATATATATATATATATATATTATAATATTATATAATATATATATATATATATATATATATATATATATATATATATATAATATAATATTGATATATATATAGATTTATTATATATATATATATATATATACTAATTATATATTATATTATATTAATATATATATAATATATATAATATAAATATATATATAATATAATAATAATATTATTATATAATATATTAAATATTTTTAGGAGCGGATAATGAAAACAAGCCCTTTTCCGTACCAAACTGCCTCCCAAATTTTTAAAATCAGCATACCCAAATTCTTACTAGAAGACAAGAAATTTTTTAGAAAAATGTCGCATGACTGTCCAATGACAGAGAGAGGACTTATAATAGAAAAATCTATTTGTAGGCACATGTCCTATGAGTCTCTTACGACTTACACCTCCATGACCGTCAATGCGAACTCTATCTGTTGTGATATTAACATATGCTCGGTACAACAGATACTTATTTAATTAATTGACCCAAATTATATTTGGGTCAATTAATTAAAGGAACTATATTTCAAAATTCATTAACGACTTAGCAGTTTCTTTAAAAGTGAATAAACTACCAATTGTTAAAAAGTTCTTAAAAAATAACAATTTAAAAAATAAATTTGTATTAAATTTTGTTATATTTCTTATTCGAAAACTATATTCGAATATATTGCCAATAAATGGAATAGAAACATTAAAAATTAAATTTAGGTTCAAAAGTTACCAGACTAAGCAAAAAATAAATAATAAATAAATATTTTATAGTGCTTTATAAAATAAATTAATAGCGTAATATAAGAGAGAGAGAGAGAGAGAGATGAACCGTCTTAGATGAGAGAGAGAGAGTAAAGAGGGAGAGAGATGAGAGAGAGAGAGAGAGAGAGAGAAGAGATGAGAAGAGAGAGAGAGAGAGACGAGAGAGGAGAGAGAGAGGAGAGTAGAGAGAGGAGAGAAGAAGAGAGAAAGAGAGAAGAGAGAGAGAGAGAGAGAGTACGAGAAGATGAGAGAAGAGAGAGAGAGAGGAGAGAGAGAGAGAGAGAGAGAGAGAGAGAGAGAGAGAGGTGTTGGAGCGTGTGGAGAAGCAGGAATAGCTTCGGTAATTCCTTTAGAAAATTCATTTCCACATGAAATAAACACTAATCCGAACAAACTTTAAAGCCCTTTTCATTTACGTTTTGAAAGAATTTATTTTAAAATTACGACTACACTGACTAAAATAATTTAAATATCCCTAGGAAAGTCTTCTTCTTAAAAACTGAGTTGTGAACTTCGTGCCTCGTGTATCAATTAAAACATTAAGGAAAGACAATTTATTGCTAACTTTTTATCCATTGTAAATTCAGAAAATTATTGATAAAATTTAAGAATAACTTGGCATATTCTTTCTCTTTAAAAATAAGGAAATATCAACCACATACAATCGACGAGCTTAAAATCAGCCGAGCACTCTACTAAAAGAAAATTTTACTAACCAACACAAGAAGATATTCCTAAAATTTGGACCCAAAGGAGACTTCATATCTATGCCATTAATTTTCAAGAAAATATTTTTATTAAATAGAAAAAAAAGTGTCCAAAACTGTCAGTTCTAAAAACTTACGGAACGAAAACTTGTCAAGTGAATAAAATTTATCATCAGAGTTTGTAAAAATTCTGCATGGAATCATTTCTAGGGGTCTAGTCATACGTAAACGAACACTGGTGACAGTGATGCAGCATCAAAACTTATCATATCTCTGCTAATTAAAAATTTGCTAAGCTATCTATAGTTACTAATTGTCCATTTCAAAAATCAATGATTATAAATATTCACCTCTGGTGTGTGCTGATTGTCAGCCATGTAATCATTTAATCATAATCGAGTTCGCTTTGATAAATCCACTCCTTTAATGAAAGATTAACTATAACAATATTTAAATGAAAGGATGTGTAAGGAGTTTTCATAAGTTGTACTAGTATTAACTTTCAAACTCGTTCGTTTCTATGTAAATTATAGAATCTTTTGCATTTCTGCTAACACTTTGCCAAAATAAGAATGAATTAAAATGACATGACCAGTGATCATTAAAAATAAAAAAAAATAAAAAGATAAAAAAAAAAAATATAAATATATATATATATATATATATATATATATATATATATATATATATATATATATATATATATATATATATATATATATATATATATATATATATATAAAGAAAAATTAGATGTGTGGAAGTCAAATAGTACCCAAAAGTGAGTTATATTAGCCTGACAAAAAATAAGAAAATGAGGAAAATAAATAAAGTAACAGAAGTGTACTGGATCTTTTGCGTGTTGTGGCAAGTTGAATTTGTATCATAAGATATTTGTCAATTTTGGAATATATATATATATATATATTATATATATATATATATATTATATATATATATATATATATAATATACATATATATATAGTAATATAAATATATATATATACATATATATATATATACTATATATATTATATATTATATATATATTTAATATATATATATATAATATATATAATATATAAATTATTATATATATATATATATTATATATATATATTAAAAATATATATATAATATATATATTCTATAATTATAATAATATATATATATATTGATATAGATATATATTATATTATAATATATATTATTATATATATATATAATAATATAATATATTATATATATATTATTATATATTAAATATATTAATGATCAAGACCTGGAATCTTAGGTATCCCGGGTGAACTAAAGCAAAATTGGAATATATCTTTTGAAAAATTGGTATGCGGCAACGTTTACCACATATCTATTTTTAATATTTGATAAGTATATATATGTATTTCATTTTATTTAAAAAAATTCTCAAACACTTTAATATATATATATAAATATATATATAATATATATATATATATTATATATAATATTATATATATATATATATATATATATATATTTATATATATATATATATATTTTGTTTTAAAGAATCATTAAATAACATCTTAAATAACGTTATTTATTTTTGTCATTTCCAGTAGCCCAAGCTAATACATCTATGAAGAACTATACAGGGAGATAGTACAAAATCTTTCGCCTTACCATAAAAAATGCGCATATACGACTTATCGACACATTCTTAAGAAGTTTTTAAAAGAAATCGTAAACAACACATTTAGGAAATTTGATTGTTTCAATTTTTTGCTAATGATCGTGACCCACCCCCTAAAACTCGTGATTGACCTAATAGAATGTCTCGTATGTGAATATAGAATAATCAAGTACTTTAATATTAAAATATATAATATAATATATATATTATAATATATTAATATATATAATATATACTATATATAAATATATATTATATATTATATATATATGTATGTATATATATATAAATATATAATATATATATATAATATATATAATTAAAAATATATTTAATTATATATATATATGTGAGCTAATAAAATAGATATATATGTATAATATATAATATAATAACATAATATAAAATATATTACCTAATATCTAGTTATTATCAGCTAATATATATATATTATGTATTATATGTAATATATAATATATATATATATATTAACTAGATATATATAAATATATATATAATATATATAATTATAATATATATATATATATATAATTCAATATGAAACCCAGTTGCTACAAATATTTAGATTAATAAAACCTTTATAATTAATTGCAGAAAATATTCAAGTGTTTTTTTTTTTTTTTAATTTTTCAAAAACTCTTTTAAAAAATTTCTAAATTAAACTTTCTTTTTAAATTATTTGAATTAAATTGTGAACTATTAAATCTAAATGTGTTGTTTTTCAAATATATAACAATGTGAATATAATTATACAACTATTATATCATATTTATATTATTATAATTAGACATTAGAAAATAATAACCATAATATAAGATTAAGTAACTATGATAATGAAATAAAACTTTCTTGAATAATATAATACTCACACTATACATATAAATAATAATATTTAATTATAAATATAAATTAAAATATAATATGTTATGACGCAATTCATACATAATATATTTAATATGAATATAAATATAATATTTAATAATAACATAAATATTAAATACTTTCAAACTATTATAATATAACACATAAATACATATCAATATTACTATTATATTATTAAATACTATATATAATACCATATATATTATATATTATATAAAAACCACATCATATAATTTGCATATAACTATATTATATATAATAACATAAATATATATAAATATGAACTTCGGTATGTCTTTTGGAAAATTAATTCAATATTAATCTGCTACATGCAATATACTTTCTAATCGATTATAAAATAATATAAAACTTATAATAATAAACATATAACTATCAGTGTGAAAAATTATGGAGTCGTTTTTTATCTAAAATATTGATAATATCACAATTCCCATTATTAAATTCATTTTAAACAAAATCTAATTAAATATTAAATTTTAAATGCGCATCGTAGCAAACTTATATTTTTCGATAAATCAATTCCTTAAGAAAAATTTGTTTATAATTTCTTTTGTTTTTATTTTTGTATTTTTTATTGTTTAAATCTTATTATTAGTGTTTTCTTGTTTTAGTTAAAATACGGTACCCTACTTAGAATATATTATATTCCTCAAAGAAGTAAGTTTGATATAAATAAAGAATAATAAAGTAATTATGATAGTTTTACGTTTCGTATTTTTTACTTTCCAACAATTTACTAGAAGGTATCTGAAGTACACATCTTACAGTGCCTTTGCGGCATATTACTCGATGTTCATTTAACTTAAGCCAGTAATTAAATTCTACAAATTATTAAAATATTTCGTTGCCATAAGGCTGTATTTCTATTGTATATAATTTTTTTGAAAATAGTTAACTTTAAAATAGTTAAAATAGTTAAAATATCTTAATAATTAAATTTCTAAAGAGCTCCAGCAATGAAATTTTACAAACCTAAGTCCAATCAACAAATAAGTCTAAATAAACCTAGCCTTTCCTACCAAATTAGTCTCATTTAAAATAATGCGCAACACTTCTCATAGAAAACATTAATTTTAGCATAATTTTCATGACCACATTAATTTGAATATCCTACCGTGTAACCAGTTTGTAACAATTAAGTTAGCTATAGCTGTTATAACAGACACTAAAAAGAATGTTTCAAAGTACTTATATCATTAATTAAACACTTAAGATACTCTCATGTAATGGTATTTTTTTTCTAATCTAATATAAAACCAATTCTTTCAACCATCAACTTCACTCAACTTCATACTTACTTTCTTTTAAATTACTGTGAAGGTTTCAGTTTTTCACTTCATAAAAACTCTAGTTCTTAAGATTTAAAATGCTTGTAGTTAATGTATTATATATGTGTTTAAACTCTAAACTCGTTGACACTTTTATATTGTATACATTTGAATGTTGCGACTTATAATGTTGTTATTTAGCTGGTTTGTTCCCATCTTATTAAACAATTTGTTCTTAAAGTTAATGCTAATATTGTTAACATTAATGTTGACTGTAATGTTAACTTTAATATTGTTTCTTTCTGGTTTGCTCCCATCTTATTAAATAATTTGTTCTTATTGTTAATGTTTAACTTTAATGCTAATTTAAATGTTGACTTTAATGTTGTTTTTTTATCTGGTTTGTTCCCATCTCATTAAATAATTTATTCTTAAAGGTGTTGACACTTAATGTTATTTCCATAGAATTATTTTAAATTACTGAGTACTCACCAAAATGGCGAGGAGAGGTGGCAACTGGACGATCCAATCTAAACCATCGACAGGAAGATTCCAACAGTGAGTATTATCGAAGAAGATTCCTCTTAATATGCGTAAATTTGCAAACAGATAAAATTTGGAACTAAAGTTAAAAAAATATTAAAATAAAAGTTTCGTGATAGTGCACTTAAATGTGTATAAGAGAAGGGCATCTCTTGATATATAATATATAATAATATTATATTAATTAATAATAATATATATATAATATATATATATATATATTAATATTAGATATAATATATATATATATTATTAATATATATATATATATATATAAATATATAAAAACTATATTATAATATAATATATAATATTATATATTAGTATATATATATAATATAATTATATATATATTATTAAATTATATTTAATTTTATAATTATATAATATATAATATATATAATATAATAATATATATATAATTATATATATATATAATACTATAAATATATATATACTCATATTAAATATATATATATATTTAATTAAATAGAATAGAAAATAAATAAAATATATTAAGATTAAATATAGATATATATATATATATATATATAATATTATAATATAAATATATATATTATATTATAATAATTATATAATATTAAATATATATAATATATATTATATATATATATATATATATAATAGTATATTAATATATATATATAATAACTATAATATATTATATAATACATATATATGTTAGAATTTATAAAGTAAATAGAGAAATAGACATGACAGGAGGGAAATTTATTAAATTTTTTCATTTGTTAAAGAAAATGAATATAAATAAAAGTTCCAGAAAATGCTGATTTGGATTAGGAGAAAACTAATTTATATAATACTTAATCCCTGTGATTAAGAGTATAAAGATATATATATATATATATAAATGGTTTTTACAAAGGATTAAATAGTAATCAGGTATTATGTAATTATTATTATTATGCCCACTAATATAGTTTTTTTATTATTATACTACTTGTGAAGGTGTATTATTAATCTTTATTAAGAAGATAAATCTGATTATTGTATTTTATTTTTATTATTATTATTTTAATTATATATTATATAATTATTAATTATATATTTATTATTATTAATTTTATATTTATTATTATTATATTATTTATATATTATTTATAATATATATTACTGATTACCTAATACTTCATCTCTTTATTAATATTGGTTGTTCTTGTAGTATTTTTTATTTTCATATTATTATTAATTGAAGTTTATGAATATAAAACAATATAAAATAACACTTAGATAGTAAAAACTTCTCAGTCTATGAGTTAAATCTATAATTGATAATATATCTGCCTTTTAAAGATATTTTTTTTTTTTTTCTCTTATTTTATCTTATCTAGCCAATTTTATCTCTCATATAAAGCGATAATAAAACTACCACTTATTCGCATCATATTTAAGTAGTCAAAAAGTCCACTGATTGAAATTAATAATAAAAACTTCCCTTTAATTTTCATAATAAAATAAAAAAGTTCCTCCCTCTAATACAAACAAATTCAGTCTTATATAAGATAAAAGAGTAGCAACAGCTTCACATCAACCAAAACCTAGGAAAGAAAAAAAATCTAATTATTCTCCGGTCTATTACCAGCATTGCGAGAATCAGTGGTGTTTTTTTGAATTGTAATTTTTTTTTTAAAAATGAAAATTTTAAAATTTTTTAATTTTGATGATGATTGGCAGCAATTTATTTTTTGAGCAAAAGTTAAAATAAAAATTAATGATCAAGAAAATTATATAATAATAATAAAATAAATAAAAACTAAACTTTTTTTTAAATCTTCTTAATGTATAATATTATTATAAGATTTTAAATAATTGTGTAACTGACTGATTATTAGAACCTTTTATCGAAAATAGGTTTATAATTTAAATTTAAATAAGATAACTAAACCTGTTTACTTTCATAACAGTATTATATATATATTCCATATTCTTTTTAATCATAATATAATAATATCACACCGAAAGGAAGAAAACATTTAATTAAACTTGGAAAGAAAATTATTATATTAATATTCATTATTTCTTCTTATTCTTCTTCTTATATTCACATCTTTTTCTTCTTCTTTATTCTTCTTATTACTTTCTTACTATTTATTCTTTCTTCTTCTTGTTCTCAGTCTTCTTTCATTCTTATCTTTAACTATCTTCATTTACTCTCCTGTACAACTTAGGTATTCTTCAGTCCTGCTTCTTTTTCTTTCCTTTTTCTTGTTCTTCTTCTTTTCTTCTGTCTTATTCCATATGAGTCCATCTTTTCTTCTTATTTTCAGTCGTTTTCTTCCTTTTTCTTCTTTGCTTCTTTTCGTAGATACGACATTAATAACTTCAAAGATGCCACTTCTTTTCGTCTTCATCCCTCCTTTAATCTCTTACTTAATCCTTTTTCGTCGTTCTTTTTTAATTTCTTTCTTTTCTTCTTTCTTTTCTTTCTTCTTTTTTCTATTTTTATCTTTTTCTTCTTCTTTTAATTCTTCTTATGTTAGATTCTGTAAAAGGTCATATACATCATTTTCTTCTATCATTTCTTGCGTTCTTTTTATGCTTCCTTTCCAATTATTTTCCTATTCTTATTTCTCAACATTTTAAAAGACATTCCATTTAGCTCATTTCTTCTACGTTTAATCATTCTTCTCAAAATTCATCTTTCTTTCTTTTCTTCTTCTTTCTTCTTCTTTTATTTCTTAATTTCTTCTTATTTTTCTTTCTTTTCTTCTGCTTTCTTCTTCTTTTTCTTCTTCTTTACTTCTTACTCTGACTTCCTTCTTTCCATGATCTTCACTCATCTTTCTTTTAAAATTTTTCTTTTATGTATATTTCTTTCTTTTCATACCTTCTCCTCACTCCACCTTTCTTCTCTTCGCTCTCGAATACTCTTCTCGTTTTATCTTCGATCCTTTCTCTGTAACTGATCTCTTTTCTTCTTCGTTTGATATTTCTTCTTGTTGTCCTTCGATAGCTTTATTTCCTATCATATAAATCCTATTATTCTGTTCTTTAATATATCTTCTTTTATCTTCTTTAATTCTTTCTATATCCAATCGTTCTAATGATTTGAATAATCAGTACTCTTTACTTCTTTGATGTATAATCAATTAAAATCTTCTTTTTCTTCTTCTTTCTTCTTCTTTCTTCTTCTTCTTCTTCTTTCTTTCTTCCCTTAACTTATTGATTGAATTATCTATGATAGGAAGCACCAGTGCCATATCTATTATTCAGTATATTATATGATATATATACTTTATATATATTCACATTTAAAGGATTGGTGACTGATGTATGGTACAGTTTCAGATTAACAAGTTCCTTCAACTGAAAATAATATGTCCGAGTACTGCAATATAACCTGCGTGAGAAAGGTTTTTTAATTATTTACACATCAAATAAAGTTTTTACGGGAGAAGCATAAAATAAAGACTGCGCAGACTTACCCTATTCCTGATTTATTTCATATTTATTTTTACCCCGTATTGAATACTTGGGTAATTTAATGTGCACTTTAATGTATACTAAAGTGAATACATTACACTGTAATGTAAAATATACTGTGATTACATATAAATTTGTTGGTTGTTATTGTTGTTGGTTTTATTGTTATTATTATTATTATTATTTTTATCTGGTTTGTTAGTTATTATTGGATTTGATTGAGTAATATATCAGTATTAGAACTATATTATTGGCTGTTATTATTCTTTATATTAACTATTATTATTATTATAAAATATTTTATCATTATTGATTGTATTCATATTATGTTCATTTAAATGAAATAATGGAAAATTATTAATTATTTATGGTGTTGGTAGTAATATAATGAGTTAATTATGATAATATTATTATTTAAATATTATTGGCGGAAGCTCAACCTCATGCTAGTTTACTGGCTAAATTCCTTTTTTTTTTTTATCAGAATAGTAGGGTAAGTTTAATTATAAAATTGATTGATAATATATATCTTGTGTACCGAGCAATTAAATCTATGTGGAGCGAGATATAAAGAATTGATCATATTGGTTAACTATCTTCTCGCCTTTTTTAATAGTACGGAGCTACTCAATATTTTCTGCGCACATATTTAATTAATTCAGGGGGTAATCTGGCAATAATATTATAAAATATAGTATCACATAATTAATTATTATCACATAGAATTAATAAGTAGACATAACTTTTATTACTATATATTTTTCAAGGTTGGTTCTCTCATAAATAAAAAGCTATTCTCTAAAGCAACTATTAGTTCATGTAAAATTACAAAAAAGTATATTAAATTATCAGAACTCTAAATAGTAACATATATCAATGACCCGGAATATATGAACTTGACATAAATAGGTCAGGTATATATAAGTGATTCTAGGTACGTAAATATGCCTAGTAAATATATAGGTATGCACTACCCCTAAATAGTAGATCCTATATATTGAGTAGGCATAACTATGCGTCTGATTAAAAATGTAATTGTGACAGATTAAAACACTAGAAAGTCGGAAATCTTTCTTTTGTACAATTTTTACGCTTTTATATCTACTTATAATTGTTACAATCAATTTTGAAACAATAAATAGTTACTATATATATATATAAATGTTATTAATATTGATTATTATAATTATTTATTGGACAGCCTTTAAAGTGAATATTCAATGAATTATTTCTTTATAAAAGTCACCAATATATATATTAGTTTGACTAAGATAGTAGTATATGAGGTTTGATAGTTATATATAGTATATTATATATATCTAGTTATAGGATGCTGCCAAAGTATTTGTACTATCTGGAACAACCACCTTTTATTTTGTCCACTTTTATCGCGCTCCAACTATATGCTAGGCCTATTGTCCCTTAAAGGGTTATTAACGGTCTAGTAGCGATCATGTCAAGTTGGTATTGGTATGGGTTATATAATGGTCATCAATTCGAGTTGTTATGGTATTGTTTTGGTATTTGTGTGTATTGGTGAAAATGTAGTCCGAAACCTCGAAAATTGGTCTAGATACTGTTAACTCTTCCTGTATAATGGTTTTTAAAAAAAAAAGGAAAAGTAAATGCTATTATCCGTCACATGCTACCTCTAAGAAATTCCGTTAGAGAAGTATTTGATAACAACTATATTAAATTAAGTGAGTATATATTTGGAATGCTTATCATCGGTAAACATTAACTATTCTTTGTGAACACTCCAGGCGTGGAGAAAAATTAATTTGTCTCTAAAGGTATTTGCGTATTTCTTTGCTGAATATTTTCAGTATTGGGCTTAATTTGAGCACAAATGCTCATCTCTTTTGAGTCTTCTTCCTACTTTCGAAGTAGCTCGAGTGTTCGAGCGCACCAAACGATCATATCGTGACCACGAACTCACACTACTATGAGAAATTCTAAATTATAAATTCTAGGTAATATCATTATAGTCTTGATATTAAGTAAATATAAGCTCATTTCAACGTATTATATATGTTAGCTTTTATTTTCCCTTTAATATTATATTTAATTAATTAATATTATAAACTTTTTAATTAATATATTTAATTTTATATAAAAATAATATTAATTGATATTAAATTATTTAAATTAAATTATTTTATTATTTTATTTAATTATAAATAGATACATACAATATATATAGATTAAATATTATTTAAATCTATATAGATAGCTTTTACCCATCTATATATAATAATATATATAATATATATAATATTATTATATATATTTAATATTTAATTATATTATAATTTTATTATATATTTATATTAATATTTTATGTTCAATATTAATTTGTATATCTGTGTATAGAGTGAGGGGGAATAGGGTTATTTAATTTAATTTGAAATTAGTCTCTCTCTCTCATTTATTATTATTTAATTATTATATAATTAATTATTATTATTATTATTTTAATTATATGAATTATATATTAAATTTTAAGTATTCCCTTCCCAATTTTTTAAAATTTTACTCACCCGAAAAAATGGCCTAGTCAATGAGACGTTAAAATATATTAGATAAATATAATAATATTATATATATAATATATTAATGTTGTTTTATTGAAATCAAGGTCTACGTTATATAAGATAAAGTTATATTATATTATTAAATATGTAATTATTCAAATTTTATATCTATGATAATATACATAGTTGTATATTATAATATATAATATATAATATATATATTATATTAATAATATATATATAATAAATATATTAAATATATATATTAATTATTATATATATATATATATTAATTATATATAATATATATATATATTATTAATACTATATATTATATATAAATATAATATTATATATATATAAATATTAAATATTATAAATAATATATATATATAGTGTATTTGGTTTAGGTTGATTATCATAATTATTTATAGATTTTAAAATAAAATTAAATCAAGACTTTTCTATTTTAATATAAATAATTTTAAAGCTTGTTATTATTTTTAATTCATAAGTGTTATTTTTGAATCAAAATTTAGTCATAATTAATAAAAATGTGTTCGGTATCGCCATAATGCAATCGATTATATTATAAACATAATATTCAAGACTATACACATATCATAATATATATTTATAAAATGAATGTAAATCTACAGAAGATTTTTATACTCTTTCATCAGCTCAGAGATTCGAAAAACAATCTGTGGAGATCATCCGTCTCAGTTGCTCTAAGTTTAACTAGGTATACCAGGAGTCATCTTAATATTACACATCATAAATCTAAGAACTAATCCACATAATCTCCAACCTCACAAAAAATAACGGCTTTCAAGGGCGTTATTTTTAAATAGTACTCCGTTTATCTAGGTTCTCAATATTAATTGGTATAGTTACTCAAAGCCTGCCCAATCTCTTACTTGCTTTTCATATAAGGACCAAATACTCAACGTTAACTTTATACAACGAGCTTTTCACGCTCATGTTATCTTAATTTAGCATTGGCCTGTGATTCAAATATATTTATCATTTATAGTATTACTTTTAAGATATGTTGTTGACTCTTTATAGATAGGAACAATATCTATATGCTATGAGCTTATTATATTATTTACGAGAACTGAAAGAATCGGATTTCCACATAACTTTATCTAAATTGTAATTGATCTCTACTCCTTATGGATAACTTAGTTACTTTGTTAGGAAAAGGTGAAGAAGAAAGAAATTAGATAAAATCATAGGCTATATCTCGAGCTTTGAGCCACACTCACATCCACACGCTAAAACTCTTATAAGCAATATAATCTCGGTTCCTCTCTTTCAATATAGTAAAAAGCGTTCATGTAGTATATTATATTATTATACGTTTAACTCTTCATGGGCACTAAAGGGAATATATATATATATATATTATATATATATATATACCCACAACTCACTCATATACTAAGCAAGAATCTAAATACCAGTATCTAACATCAATGAGATAAATATGTTTGTATAACTCAGAAGAATAAACCACCATTATTGATTGACGGTCCTGAATGATATATCGCTCACTAAAACTCTCGTCGCACTCAATTGAGCACACAAGCGTATATGTGTAGTGAGCTTATATCACGTCTCTCTCGCCGTTCTCAACGAATAATTCTCTAGGATTTCGTTGGAGCGAAAGAATCGGTACCTATATCGGAATTAGTGTCGGTGGCTTAGAATATGATAATGCAAATAATGACTGCATTTTCATCGAGCCCTATCATCAATTCCGCTATCAACTGACTACAACAAACGTTCTACCACTTTGAATTCACTCTTCTCACAAAAGAACTTTGATATAATTTACTTGATAATGTTAAAACACGCGGTAATACTTTAGATAAAATTGTAAATTAACATGCTTATAATCCACTATATTCAAATCTTCGAATTCTTGGATATAGGTATTTATCAGTCATTATATACTCTTACACAGTTATGCTTTAATGGCTTATTGTGACATATAATATTATTTAGTAATATAGTCCGTATAATAGTGAATTCTACATTTATTATCATGGATACATGATCTACGAGTTTCTTAATATAGTGATATTTTATAAATCTTAGATTGATAAATTCAACGAAGATCTCTAGTACTTAATCATAAGAACTTCAGCTAAGTCACCAGAAGGTAGCTTTTCTCACCTAAAAGTCACTATAATATTATATTTGAGAAAATGACATTTCGTAAGTCTTATTAATTATTATGAATCTGAACTTAAGATTCTTGGGCATCAGCTTCAAATCGAGGAAATTAAAAAAGAATAAGTTTACAACTAGAAAAGTCTTAGAATAGATTTTTAGTCTACCAATATGACACATAGAAAAACAAAAGTATGCCTATATGATTTTAGCTCTTAATTTGATGAACGCAACAAATACTATCGTATCTGGTGCGCTACCCAGACAGCTAAGGTGCCTCAGTAGCCTAGATGGCACAAGCTCGACTCTAGCCAAGCCGGGTTCACGAACCTGGAGGTAGATGCGAGGATGAAGCAGAAGGGGCTTGATATATCGTGACTATTATCCTGACTATATCTCGTCACTCATCGTATATATCGTCTCACTCAGACAGTTAATATGATAGTACATTTGGGTTAGTGTGCCTGCTTACTTAATTGGGAAGTCTGCGCAACATCTCTCTCTGACAGGGTCCGGAAACAGCACTGGCTGATATCAGGTCGGGTTCTCAATGCCCGTATGAAGGCATAACTGCAGAGAGAAAACTTCTACGAGAGTGTAGCAAACAGAGTCGGTAGACCTTCCTGGGGCACGAGAAAGGCATGCTGTAACGATGAGCTCTTTGTTGACAATTTTTGTCAAAAATTAATATATATCACTTTTATCAACAAAGCTACTTTCTAAATAAATTGAGTTTACCTCACGATTTATTACCTATATACGTGAATGATCTATAATTATTTTATGTAATAAGTGACTTTATAGATAGACGTAAAAATTTTACTCAAATGATATATACTATTGTATATATATATATATATATATATATATATTATATATATATATAATATATATATATTATTATATATATATTCACAGTTAGATACTAAAGTATAATGATTCAGGGTTTTCTTTAAATAAAAAAAAATATATATTCTATCGCGGTACCTGTTTTGTTTTCATTCCCTTTTTCGGGAGAGAGGCGGACCGGTCAGGTTTTATAATGATTGAAAAACGTATTAGCATTATTCTTTAAATTTTTTTTATAATTTAAAATAGAAGAATTTTGCAATATAAAATAAACTTTAACGATATTTTATGAATGCATGTATTATGTAGATAATTGCTTAATCCATATGGACTTAAGTGCTCTCGCACTCTCGACATTAAATAAACTAGTCTTAATATTCTGGAGAATATATATACAAAGAGATTAACTTATAGTAGATAATAATGATAAGCTAAATTTTTACAATTATAACGTTTCAGTTTATAAATTGATAAACTCGGGACACCGGTAGCTCTACGTGACATACGTGGGAATTGGACGTGATAGTCGCCTTATGATCCAGTTAGACATAAGCTTATAATTAAAATTATCAATGAAAATTTAATAGCCAAAGTTTGGGCATTATGATATGCCTATAACTACATCTAATAATATTATGCTAATATTATAATTAGATTTACTAAATTTGATATTTTTAACAATCTGGAGAACGTGCACGCAAGCCAATTAATCACGGTTTTCCTCCTCTCACTAATTTACTAAAAAAGTATAATTAGTAATAGAAATTATACTTATTTTAATTTAACAACTCGACTAATAAGGAGGACATCAATGCCTAAAACTTCTTAAGATTAAGCTTAAATATTTCAACTCACTATATATATATATATATAGTATACACGTATTTTGACTGTATACCGCGAAGTCAGAATAGGTTATGCTATAAACATTGGTTAAACTCAACTAAGAAGAAATTGGCTAGTTGATGTTATTAGAAGGGAAAATCAAAAAAGTCCCTTTAGAAATTATTCTAACAATATCAAGATAATATAGTTTATATTAAGACAATCAGATAAGCTAAGGTTAACGTCATATTGTGTGCTATTGGGTTACATGAATCGAATCTGTCGAAATCCGTGACTCATCCGTAAACTGAACACATGAATTAAAATGTGGATCGACACACTGTCTCATGAGCAAGACAAGATATAGGACGCACAGTCAAATGTTGGAAACGTTTAGGAGCACGACAGTAGACATAAGTCTAGTGGTGTAGAAAAGCCTATCTCACCACTCTCGCAGTAAGTATAAATAAACATATGAGAGTGTAGTGACCATTAGTTTTAATAGAATTGAGAATATCAAAGAGCCAGAGAAAACTAAATATCACAAATCGTTTCTCAATATATAATATAGCACTGCCTTTAAACAAACAATATTACAAAATGAGCAAAATTTCTATAAATTACGTATACATAGGCCTATAAATTAGAATATTTAATCAATGTCAATGGATTTCTCAATATATTTGAAACCTATTATTAAGATATTCGTAAGTTTATTGTCATTAATGCTTATTTCTTATGTTTAATATATTGTCTCTTTAAAATTGTAATATAAATTTATAAAAAAAAATCATTTTATTGACTATTCTACAGACTGTGGAATACATTTTAGTAGTGAGAAAGCTGTACTATTCAACAATAAGGAGAGTAAAAGTGAGTATATATAAGGTAAATATACACTTTCAGGGCTCTGTATTTCTCACCAAAAACTTAATAAATATTATGCAAGAAATTACAGTTAATAAGCGTTAAAATTTTATCTCAAGTATTAATATACAATATTGATTGATAGAAGTTATAGTTAATATTAGATTCAAGGAATAAATAAATTAAAGAATTCAAATTAGGAAAATTATAATAAGATAGGTTAAGCTTATTGTTCAATTATCTCTTCACAAATAATGATAATTATATAAATGAAATCGTCCTGTGAAATACTCATAAAAGGATATTGGAGAAAATGCTCAGGTTATTAAATTTGATTCATTTGTCAGTTATTGTTTTAGATCGTAGCTATCAGGACAAGTTATCGAAGGAAAAGATTTAAGTACTCTACTCACAGGAAAAGCAAAGAATTTAAGAGTATTATTGATTCTTGGTTAGGACCCAAAGAAATTTATATATATGAATTATATATACGTATATAATGCTTATGATTAGTTTTCCTACGGATAGTTCACTTTTATGTTAATATTAAAATTTACTAAACGGTTGTTAAATTAATTAGAATTATGTATATTATTGATTGAAGCAGCTTTATGAGACTTAGTAAAGTAATTTATTCACTCCATCCTGGCACTACAGTCTAGAAATTAATATAATACATTTTTATTCGCACGACACGACATCAAATCACAGCTAGTGTAATATCTTTATACTTTGATATAAAAAGATTTACACTGGAATTCACTTTATAATAATAGGATTCAAACATTCAATGTGTCTTATATTTCACACGCAAGTAAAGACGACAGCACACAATGCGGAGTTTGTCGAACCCTTTTGCCAGAACACCCCATAGTGTATGGTCATTTATTGGTAGAACCTTTGCCTCATTTATTGGTTTGCCCAAATCACAAATCCTTTTCATCGCTTGTGAGAAAAGATTTGTTTGTACCAATATTTTGGCCAAACAACAAATGAGCAAAACTTGCCCAAAATGACCCATACACACTTGAGTATTATCCTGTTTGGCAAAGGGTCGACAAAAGCTCCGCATGTGTTGGAGCCGCCTTAAATAAATAGAAGTATTCAGCAAGAAAAAAAAATAAAAAAAAGTTAAAATTTACTCTGTCAGTATGACAAATACAAAATTATCGTTGCACAAACATTTTTTATATGACCGGTTATTAACACGGAACTTTACATTGACCATGAGCTATAAGTCTTAGCCTCATCCTACCGGGGCACGGAAGAAGTTATATCTCAGGGTCAAATGTTAAGAAATTGACCAGCCAATGAAGCCTATTTATGTTTAAATAAAAAATTTTTAAGATCTAGAGAACTTATTATGAAACCATAATATAGTTTGTGAAGACCGCCTAATAAATTATTAAGACGTTATTAAGGAATCATCTTTTTTATCATCAAATAATAATATATATGTCTCATGATCCTAATATTTTCCATTTTCTCCTAGTACACAGGCATTTCAATACTCACCACACACAGTACACACACACTCACTATATATTATTATATAATATATATATATAATTATAAATATATATATTATATATATACTAATATATATATATATATATATATATATATATATATATTATATACTAAGTATATACCTGCTGGCGGTGTAGGCCCACTAACGCATGAACTAATTGGGTCAATCGCTCCTTCGGTGAATTGGTATTTCCT
The DNA here is from genome assembly GCA_015478945.1 of Trachelipus rathkii. Taxonomy (NCBI): domain Eukaryota; kingdom Metazoa; phylum Arthropoda; class Malacostraca; order Isopoda; family Trachelipodidae; genus Trachelipus; species Trachelipus rathkii. Next base: position 9,995 of record JABUQX010083686.1, on the reverse strand, counting down.
TTGAACAAATGCACTCCTCGAACCCATTGTTTCGCCCTTTTACTATTCAAGCGTGATCTTAGTCTGTATATATATATCTATATATATATATATTCTATATATATATATAAGTATATACTATACTATAGTATACATTATATATACTATATATTGATAACTTCATATCATTCATTATATAATATATATAATACTATATATGTATATATATATATATATAGTATATACGCTATATATATATATAATATATATACGTATATATATATATATACTACTATTATTATAATATATATATATATATATATATACTATATTAATGCTATTGTATATTACGTAATCATATATATATAACTATATATACTAATATAATATACTTATGATATATATATACTATTATATATATATATGTATATATTATATATATTATAATATTCATATAATACTATACTATAATTATATAATATTATATATATACTATATATTATAGGTATATATATATATATATAATATATTATACTATATATATATATGGAGGCGAGATGAGAAGAGAGAGAAGGAGAGAGAGGGAGGAGACGAAGAGAGGAGACGGTGAGCAGGAAACCCATTGAGAGAGAGGACGAGAGAGAGAGAGTGAGACGAACAGAGAGTAGACGCCACGAGAGAGAGCAGAAGAGACCAGAGAGAGAGAACATGAAAGATAATCGAAAAGCGCCCAAGGCATGCCGGAGCACGCAGGAGACAAATCGAGACGAGGCCGAAAGACGACACCATGAGGAGAGAACGAGAGACGCAGAGAGAGCACTGAGAGAGACGGAGAGAGAAGTGTGTGCTTTAGATACTGGTTTGCGATTTACTTCCTGTTGCAACTAACGTAGGCACGCGATATAGACTTCCCAAACACTTATTAAATATTCATTCAAGTATTGCTTAAACGCGAAATAGTATTATGACTATAAAATCTGGAAAACAAATTGCAAACTAATGATCTGCTAGCAGAAAAAAGCGGGAAAGATTTCATCGTTTAACGGAATCCCTTCAATCAATAACCCATTTACGGATACCTGAACTATAGCAACCAATTTGGGGTAAAGGGCATTTTCTATTCGACTTTTCGGAAGTTATCTCTTACCTCTATTCGCGATTTTGCTGAGATTAGGGTTTAGGGAATATACATTGTAGGGTACAAGCTCCGTGAATCACAAGCCACTGCCTCTATCAAATTGGTTCTGACATATTACTCTGCCCAATTTTATCTGTCTTCTTGGAGAAGATGCCAAGATCTGTCGGTTTTTCTCAGAAAGGTATCTTGAAATCAAACGATGAATCCTGACTGTATATTGCTCTTTTTCAAAATCTGTTTTAAAAATTAATAGTTTTAATTTGTTTCTTCTATTCGATATCAATAGTATGCTACACTCGAAATAACGCAGAGTGAAACCCTCGTCAGGCGATATATGAGTTTGCATTGGCGATGTCAAGAAAAATACTCCAAGGAGTTTTTATTAACATTATTACAAACGTTGAAATTTAGACTTATTTTTAATTTGCAATCCAACTTAAAATCTATATGATAAGTGCACTGAAGTAATATTTCATCTGCAATATCAAAAAGCATCCAAAACTTCACCCGTAGTAGTGTTTCTTGGAATTATCTCTATCAACATCTTATTTGATCATTCATCGATATGCCAAATTCTTTCTGCACTTGGTGCTTCCTGCTACTATCTTCAGACTTCACATTAGAGGAACGAAAAAAAGATTTCAAACACTAGTCAAGATTTAACAACAGTTTCGTAAAGCAACAATGCAGTGCCCTTGTCTGAACAAAGAATGTTTCCCAATCAATTATAAAATTTATATTAACAGTACAGCTCAGCAACATAAAGTTTGATTATTTGCCTAGTAACTCTCTAAATTTAGAAAGTATTCATCAAACAAAGTATCTTCACTAGGAATCAACAAATAAGTAAAGTAAACGTTAAAGCACTATTAAGAAACGCGACCAAATAACATATATCATAATGCGCGCCATCATCAACAAGGAACCGTCCAAGATTACGGAACAATAGCATCACACGTAACTATACAATATGAACCCATAAAAACATGCAATAATTACTTCTACTGCACTAAACTAAGTAGAAGAACAAATAAATAGAAAATAAAATGATAATACTAATCATAAATGCTATAAGTGACATATATGTAAATTCTTAATAACCCTTGTTTACATTTCATAACTTAACATCTGAAACTATACTTAATCCTTGTTCTTGCTGACCAGAGTGTATTGCCCACTCACTTGATATAAAAGCAGAATTGTGGTTCAAAATAAGTCCACCACCTTTCATCGTTTTCGTCTTACCACATATTGGTCAATCTACGTTCCCTCACCCATATCATATATATATCAAGTCATATATATAATATACTTAATATATATATATACTTTTATTATATATTATATATAATATATAATATATATATATACGTTACTATATATTATATATATATACTCATACTATATATATATATATGATATAATATATATATATATATAATATATATTATAATATTATATATAGTATCTATGACTTATATATATATCATATATATATATACTAATATACTTATATATATACCCTATAAATATATATATATAAATTTAACATATATCATATACGATATATTATCATATATATATACTTATATATATATATATATATATAGTATATACTATACTATAGTTATATAATAATATAGTATAATAATATATTATATATATTACTCTATTATATATATATATAGGGGATATACATAGGGTAGGCAGGGTAGGTAGTTAATATTTAAATAATTTTCTTAGTACTTTTAATAAAATAATCTATAAATGGTAAAAGTAAAATAAAATTATTGAATTCACTTTTATGAAAAGTGTAAAAAAGAAACTAGACTTTTATAAATATTCAAAGAAAATCACACTAACTTTTAGTATAACATATAATAAATTAAATTCATTTGAAATTTTCCTTCCTACTCTGTTCAAAAGAGTAAAATTCTAATCTACGGTGGGCGTCACGGTGTAGAGTCTCATATTTCAATAAAATATATAGGAAAGAGCCAAGCGTCATACCTTGCTGTTGAGCGAAAGAATAAGCAAATTTCGCGAGTACGAACTATTCGCCTCAACCGCCGTTGAAATAGTACGAAATAATTTTGAAAAAAAAGATTTGAATCTCCTCTCTCTCGCCTCTCTCTCTCTCTCTCTCTCTCTCTCTCTCTCTCTCTCTCTCTCTCTCTCTCTCTCTTCCCTTCTCATCTCTCCTCTCCTCTCTCTCTCTCTATCTATCTATCTTATCTATCTATCTATCTATCTATCTATCTTATCTATCTATTAAATCCTATCTATCTATCTTATCTATTTATCTAATCCAACTGAATCTATTCTATCTATCTACCTCTCATCAATGGTAACGATATTTTCACTTATGGCTGGACAGACTCACGTGAACAAAATGTTTACCATATATTTGCTGAGATTAACGTTTGGAATAGAGGGCACGTGAAGGTCGTTGTCCTTTAATTGAATTTAATAATATATAACATTCAGTTGAAAAGAAACTATAATTACCTTACAATATAATTAAAATAATGTATCTTAAATTCTGGTCAGGCACTATGCTCAGCGCTTTGAGTCGAACTCTTCATGCATCATCAAATACACTATAACATAAAGCATTCTTCAATTCTCAACAAGGCAGACAGTGACAAATCTCAAAGTTTTTTCCTTCACAATAATATAAGGACGATATTGCCCAGTTAAAGAGCTTTATCCGTGTCGATAACTATTATATAAGATATAATAACTTATATATAATAATATATACTAAAATATATATCAAGATATATCGACTAGTATAAATCATTTATACTCAAGGTGCAGTAAATATATACTATATAGTATACTAATATAATCAGTATACTATATTATATATAACTTTGCCTACCCAAGTGTAATCTTCAAGCGTACGCCAACTGATATACTAGATATATCATATACCGTATCATATACTATAACATCTTTTCAATATAGACGTTATTATACATATCTAGTATCTATTACATATATATAATACTATCAACTATATACTACTGACTACTCATATCTATTATCTATATAAGTTAGAGAGAAAGGAACAGAGATGCGCAACGCCGTAACTTATATCTTGAAACACGAATCGTTTCTTTAAAAACTGTTCTTATTCTTCTTCGCCAAAGCCGAAAACACAAGAACAAACCCATTTTATTTCGGTTTTTCTAGAGAAGCTTTATTAGCTAAGTTTGGAACTTTACTATTATAACGATGGAGAGCTGCTAATCGTTGATGAATAAGAAGGTTCATCGTTCCGTTCTTTCGATCTAAATTCTTTCTTCACCTCAAAATTCATGGATCGACCAACAATGCTTGCTTTCAGCGCTATATCACGCTGCGTGCGGAAAAATTCTACGTTTTTCTATCACTCTCGCTACATTTTACACTTCAGGCCACGGGAATCGCTGTAGGCACATACTATCTAGACAAGCCAATAGCACAGGTGCTTTCACTAAAACGAAAGCTGCCTGCTGATATCCTTCGTCTATCCTACCGACACAAATTTCCTCGGCTTCTTGCCAAAATCAACATCTGACAACTTCAGTAAATCTGCCTCTCCTCCAACTTATTTGCTTACTGCTGCGTTTTCTTGTTACGATACATCTAACTGAAAATTGCCAATCTCTTCGGCCTCGGTTTTTTCTAATTCAACCATGCATAAAACTTTTCTAAATCAAGCTGTCCTCCCATCCTCCCTCCTACCTCCTCCCTCCCCCTCCTCCACCTCCTCCTTCCTCCTCCTCCTCTTACCCTCCCTCCTCCTCCTTCTCCTTTTCCTCCTCATTTACACCCATAACAGGACTGGCGCTCGAAGAAGATGAATGGGCTCCTCGCAAATGTAATGAAAACGTTTAGGACCAGGCGACGACCCGGATGGTATAATTTTGGGAGGAGAGTCGTCTTCTTAGCTGACGTCCCCACTCGTTCAATATCCAGTTCTTCCTCATACCTCAATAATAGCAACGTTTCGACTCACAAGTTTAGAAATCTGGCATGATGTCCACCCTTTCGAGAACGGTACGCTGACTGATACTTCTAACTAATCGCCCTATAACTCTCATATTAGTATATATACTTACCTGTCTCAGAATCATCATCATTGGTCTCCATATTCACCAGTATGGACTTTCGATGCCCAATAGATTCTACTAGGTGAGTATACTTTCCTCTAATTCTACACCACCCCACCCATTTCATGGGATCGCCTTAATGGAACACATATGGCGGGACTTCGTTTGTAGGTGCTCGCTGGACAAATCTAACGGCGCAATTTGACGGGGTTCGCCACGCCATTCACCTATTTTTCCAAGCTTCACCTCCTTTGGGTCCTCCTTCTCTTTGCCTTACCGTCTCGACTTCCTATTCAATAATCGCTCAATTATCCATCTGTTGCTTCATGGGGAACTTTCTTCTTCCTCTCCATCGCTAATACGAATTCCTCGATGAATCTTGTTCTTAATCCACTCCACTCTATTTCTAAGCGATCATTCATTAATGGCACTTCTCAGCTGCTTCATTTAAATCTTATCCATCTCATATGACGGTGATTTCGCACCCATCCCCCATCTTTCTCAATTCATTCAAACCCAATAAGTCATGTACACCTTTACTATATATACTAATACTATATCATTAATTATATATATAATATACACTATATATAGAGTATATTATAATAGTATATATTATTATATATATACTATACTATATATATATAATACTATTACTACGTACAGATCTATATATTAATGTATATATATATATATATATATTAATATATAGTATTAGATATACTATATATAATATATACTATACTCAAATATATATATATATATATATACATAATATATATATAACTATATATATATAAACAAGCATATATATATATGTATATATATATATAATATATATATATATATATATTAACTGATATAATATATATATATATATATACTATATATATCATATATATATATGTATATTATATATATACACTTAATATATTATATATATAATATATATCAACACATTCCATTATTATGATATCATATATACCTATATAATCATAAATATATAATATACAGTCCATCCATCGACTAATATATTATAGCTATATAATATATATATATAGTATAATATATATATATATATATATATATATATATACTAAATGTTGAAATTATTGTACAGATACACTATAAGTTACCGACACTGATTCTATTCCTAATAAAATATTACTATCATATCAGTATGTACATATACAAGATATGTAAATATACTATATATATATCATATATATATACTATACTATAACCCTATACTATAATCATGTGTATACACTACTATAATCATACATATAATACTACTTATACTCCACCAATACCATATAATCACCTCATCCTACTATTCACTCACTCTCTCCTTTCGATCTATAATCACAATATATAATATATCAAAAACCTCATATATACTATTCCACGCCCTATATATATAAATTTAGTCTAGATTTAAATTACCATTATCCATGGTGATATATATCAGTACTGTAAAATATCTGCAAAAAACATATATACTATTTATTATATACATTTTACTTTACTATTTATACCTATATATATAAATATAATACATACTATCCGTGATATCACTATATATATATATAACCTACCTAATTATATTTATATATATATTTATAATAATATATGATATTATATATTTATACTATATGATATTAGAATATATATATACTATATATGATATATATATTATACCCTATATATACAATACATATATATAATCATTATAATATATATATATATAATATACATATATATATATTATATATATATATAGTATATATCAATACTCAATATATATATAATATATATACATATATACTATAATATAAATACGTATATTATATATCAGTATAATATATAATATATATAAATGATCAGGCTTGAGCTTAGGTCCAAATAAAATAATGTATGGAGGAATGTTTGCAAATGTATGCCAATTCTCTTTATGGTCGTATTTCTGGTACACATCTGTTAAGAGCTTGTCACAAATGCCTCTAAAAAGGTTATGTGTATTCATGAAAACTGAAATTTCCTACAAATTATAAGAACTCGTACAGAATTGGTTTTATTTCGATTATCTTAAAAAATCTAAAACCTAAGACAAATTCAGATTTGTCCTAAGTCTGTTGGGTTCTATAGGCAACACCCAGAGAGGGAACGAGTAGTCAGAATAACACCTTTGACGGAGGAGGCAGGGCACCGACACGGTTTTCAAAAACTATATGAGGTGAACACATCCCATAATCAGCGTCCCAATAAAGCTTAGCTTTTGTATAAATTTATTAAAGAAATGAATTGATCATAATTGATATAAATGAAATATAATACAATAGAATGGTGAATGAGATCTAGTAAAGTTTTTTGCCAATCGTTCAAAAATGTATCATTAATGGAAATCAAGTAATAATATCAAGTAATAAGTATTATTAGTGTTTTATTTATAACATATCCATTGATTTTATATAATAAATAAATGATTTCAAGATCTGTGATTCCAGAAAAGATCTGGCTGAATTAAATAAAGATTTGGAAAATAAATCACCTTTTATAATCCCACTTATTTAATAACAATATTCACACTGGGTTATTAAATTTGATTCTGTCATTAACAATTAAGGAGACCCACCCATGCGAATCCCCGTATATATATATAGTATCATATATTATATATATATATATATATAGATATATATAGTATATAATATATACTACTCATATATATATCTATATATATATATATTATATACTAGTTATATATATTTATATCATAATATATAAGACTATCCCATATATCATGTAAGAGTATCGAAGTGAAAACAGGATCTGCCAATCAACTTCATCTTGATTCTTGATTTGAATCAAACTCCTCCCTCCCCTCTCTCCTATCTTAATCAAGGAATATTTAGCTTAGAAACCTAGATTCTCATTTAGGGGCTCAATGTTTAACAGTCCGTATACTGTCGATATCATATATCCTATAATATTATAGTATAATATAATCTAGTTATATAAATTATATACTAATATTATGATAATACTATATATATTATTAACATAGTATATATATATATATAACGATATGATATATATAATTGGATATCAACTATATTTATTATATAGTAATTATATATCATAAATATATAATACCCTATAATGTAAGTATGTTTCTAATTTCTATATAATAATCTTTTTTTTTTTTATATTAACTCATACATATATTTATCATATATATATATATAATGTATATTATATATTATATATAAATATACTTATATATATATTATTACTATATTATATATAACTATATATGTTATCGTATACTATATATATATATACTATAGTGATATATATATATATATAATTATATATATATATTATTATAATTATATATATATATTATATATACCTATAAAGGATAAATAATAATATTTATATCAACCCATATACATCATAATATATATACTCATATATATACTTAATATATACTTAATATATACTATCGATATATATATATATATATATAATATATATAAACTATATATATTATTTATATATATATATATAATATATATAATATATATACGCGCTATATTATATTAAAATATATATATTAATATAATATATATATATATAATATATATATATAATAATATATATATATATATATATATATATATATAATATATATATATATATTATATAATATTAATTTTATATATCAATAAATATATACTATATATTATATAGATAACTTATAGTATATTATAGTATATACTATGATATATATATCAAATAATAATATATATATGTATACAAAAGCTATATATATATATATAACTTATAATATATATATATATTATTATATATATATATAGATTATATATATATATATATTATATTGATATATACCCTCTTATATAGAGTCATAAAGTAATAAAATATACTCATATATAGAGTCATAAATATATAAAATAATAATATATATCAACTCCTCTGATGAACTATTTAAAACATAACATCCTATACAATAAACTTCTTAATACACTATTTCTATCATAAACTTATACATAATTTTTACCATAAACTTTACATAAACTTTATATTTAAACTTTATAATATAAACTTTACATAAACTTTATTATAACTATTTCAATAAACTTTATATTAATTTTACAAACTTCAAAATAATTATAAAATACTATATAAATAAAAACTACATATATATATCCAGGAAAGCAAGGACATAATTCACCGTCCAACACTCCAGGAAGAAAATCTGCCACAACCTTTTGATCTCTTCAGGTAATACAAAAGACATATACCATATCGCCGGGGTGACACAGTGCATAATACGTCGCTTCTTTAAGACATATTAAGGCATTTGCCGATCCATCTAGTAAAATATAATAAATATATAAATAATATTATCAATCATAATATATAATATAAATACTATATAGTTATATTATATAATATAAGGCAGTTGCCGAACAATCGAGTCCCATCACACTGAACATCCCTTAGAAGATTCTACGATATTAACATCGCCTCTGGTTGATAACTAGTGCGGACGGGATATGTGAATGTTTCCCTTATTATTTAATTAACCAAACTAAAAAAAAATTTTATCCTTCTAATTTGATAAATTGGGATACCTCTTCGTAAATCAACCAAAAAAATCATATACATTAATATCATGGCCAGAAAGTTATAGATAACATTATAAAGAATTTAATAAAAAACTTAAAAATTATTATTATAATTAAAAT
>JABUQX010083685.1:2500-15570 GCA_015478945.1 Trachelipus rathkii | reverse complement strand
AAGCCCAAGTCAAGCAACATGCAACCTAGAAAAAAAACAAACAAAAACAATCAATCTTATACCTTTCTCCTCCCCTCCTTCACTTGTGCAAAACCGTCTTCACACCACCTTACTTTCTTGACCCGACACACCTAACCCCAAACCACACCTATTCATAACACACCTACCAACACACCACACACCCACCCCTAACACCTCACCCCACCACCAGACCTCACTACATACCACCACACTCACTCCGGATCAGACATATCCGAATCACGAATATACCCTGACCTTCTTAACAACACAACATGATTCTCTTTCACCTTCTCTCCACCTTCGTTTTCACTATCACTTGTACTCGAAAAATAATCCCAACATCTTTCTTTCCAATCCAGATAATTCTCACCTTTTCTTCTTCTCATGAATTCTTTCACTTCCGCACTACGCTTATCAACCTTACACCTACGTTTCACTTGTTCTTTCTTCCTTGCTCCCTTTGATACCTCACCACACCCTTCATTCACTTTCAACACCTTCACCTTACTACTCATCTCATTCTCCATCTGCGACACCTCTCCATCACCACCCTTACGATCACTTACCACACTCCCTTCTACCATCTCTGACCCTCTTGACCTTTCTACAACCTCTGATAACGTATAGCACAATCTATCGTTCTTCACACCAGTATCCAGTATTGCACACATCTCTTCATATTCCTTCTTACTGTCACAAATACTCATATCACTACCACCACTATACCTACTCATACCTCTTCCATACCCTCCTTGATTCACACCAGTCACACCCACACCTGCCAGGTGTACCAAACGACTTCCCCTACCTGCACTCACCTTCCTTTCTTCCTTCTTCACCCCTCCCTCAGAACTCCTCTGAACCTCACTCCGCTTACACACCTCCATCATAATCCTTATAGACATCACAATTTCGCCACAAATGCCTATCTGACCTGCAAAAGTCACACCTCTTTCGATTATCATAACCTTCACTTCCCAAATACACATTATTCCTTCTACCTCCTGTTGGAGCAGCCACGTCTACTCTCTCACCTCTATCACCATTACCCTGTACTGGTTGTCCCCTACCTACACCTCTACCTTCTTCTCTTTGTTCCCCATACATACCTCTTTTTGGACACTTAAAGGCGTAGTGGTACCTCGAACCACACAAATTACACTCCGTCACCTTACCAAACCTGTCTTTAGCCTTCAACAGTTGACCATCACCCCATTCACCACCTCTGGGCCCAACTCTCTGAGTCGCTTCAGCATACCTCTGATTTCCTTGAGTACCATACCAACTACTAACATTTTCACCACCTACAGCCCCCTCACATGGTACCTCACATTTATTCCCTGCTTTCTTACCAAAACCTTCACATATATTAATTAACGCATCTCGAAAAGTACGAAACACCCACTCCTCCTTCCCACAATAGGCCAACACCATTTGTCTCTGATTATCACTCACATCTGCTCCTTCCAATAGGTGAACGCATTTCATATCTTCACCTAAATCAACCTTACCAACTATCTTACACTTTCTCTCAATCACTTCATACCTATTTACATATTCCCTCATCGTTTCATCTTTCTTTCTTTTGATATAAAAAAACTCACATAACTTATCATAACGATCCCTTTGTTTCTCTTTCGCAAACCGTTCATCCAACCTTCGTAATATTTCATCAACACCTTCTTTCTTACCTAACGCCTCCCAGTCTACCATCCACACACACTCATAAGCCTTTGGTCCTAAACCAAACAAAATCTCACCAGCCGGTTGTTCAAACTCCTCACCATACAACTTGAACCACAACTTCACTTTACTCTTCCACACATCATACTCATCTGCAGACATATCGCCTTTAAACACAGGGCAAGATCTACGTTCCCTCTTCAACACTTCCACCTTCCTTTCACTACCACTCCCACTACCACCATCCTTCCCACTACCACCATCCTTATCATCCTTACCCATCTTCTCACCTTACCAACACCTGTACTACAAAACCAACAAGACCACAACTCCACTACTACACCAACTCACACACCTCACCCAGAGCCGTCCTTCGAACTACGCTCTGCTACCACTGAGAAAATTACTCAATGGTGGCCTAACGTAAAACAAAACCAAATACAATCAACTCACCCTGTTGTTCCTTCCTTGATGTAAGATGTTGAAAAATGTAAAGAAAAACGTACTTTTTCCTTAGGTAACCAAACTGATACCTATTACTTAAAACTATCTGTTGGGTATGCTACTCTCAGCTACACCAACCAAAGGATCTCACCCTACTACCCTGATCACTAGTCAGACCTACACAGTGCGCACCTAAGAACTAACTACCACGGGTCATTTACGGGTACACATCCAGAGGGAGGGGCAACACATTTACATTTAAGGAAAAAGCAAATAGATCATCCACAGGATGTTACCTGTAGATAGAAAAAATAAATATATGTAATACAAGAAACCCAAACAAAAAAAAACAATATGATAAAAAACTTTGCGCGGCTGCGCGGTTGCTCGACAAAGAGCAAAGCCGTCCAAAGGAAACAACAAGCCAGGATCCTTCTTAAGCATAACAGTACAAATACAGGGAAGCCAAGTCAAGCAAGCATGCACCTTCAGAAAAAAAACAAACAAAACACCAAATCAATAGTGATTATCATTACTATACTACCCCCTCACTAGTATCTCAGTACTGAGTACGCTGCCAGCTATATTATATATATATTATATATATATATATATATATATAGTATATATATATAGGTGAGGTGAGTACTATACTCTACGTATACTATACTCGGCGTACTAGCGCGTACCCTCCATATATATAATTGGATGTTTTCTCTCTTTCTTACCTCTGCACATGAGTTTCACTTAAAGGCGCGTATACAAGGGGCGGGTAAGTGCGGCTTTGCTTTCTCGGCACCCTTATTGCTTGACTACTTTTCTGCTTCTCTGTGTGATCTAGGCAACTCGCCCCTATCCTTTCGACACGGGCCGACGCGGGCGCGCGTAGACTACTACCCACGCGCCGATTAATACCCGGGCTCTCACACCGCGTATCGACCCCGCTTATACTATATACTCAGTATCACTAGCGTTACGTATACCGCTAGATTCGACCTGACTAGTATACCGTCACTATAGTATACTGATATACGCGTACGCTAGTATACGTACTAGTCTCACGTACTACTGACTAGGTACTACTCGCGCGTCCGCGTACCCTATACCGTCTAACCGCGTATCATCATACTACTATATTACTCATACTGATAGGCCGCCGTACTAGTACTCTGATATCTTTACGCGCGCTTCTCGCTCGCCCCGATGAACCACCCCCCTTCGTCGAGACGTCGCGCCACCACCTCGCTCCCAACACGGCGATCCCACTGCCGACTTCTCTCCTCTTCTACCACTCGCTCTAAGCTGTCATTTCCAGCGTGGTCTCTGGGCGATGGCCGTGTATAGCGAGACGTGCTGCAGGAACACACAGGTTGATACACATGTCCGGGGCTCGGCTGTGCATGTTCGTTTGCTGATAATCTGACCGCGGTAGTTTGACTTAATGTTGCGAACTCCTATACTGTTGTACTGTTGCAGTGTTTCGTAGTGGTGACCGATCTGTAACTCTTGCCGGTGAAAGCATGGAGTGAGACGCGTGCGCGCTTTATTAGAAGTCGGAGGGTACATTCGAAGCTGCTATTTTGCCTCTGCCGTGATCATTTACATGCTATTGCCTGTTCCCGTCTCGTAGAGTTGTGCCTTTAAATATGTTCTCCTCTACGATGAGGGCTTTCACTCCTTCGTCTCGAATCATGGACCGGTGATGCGTATTCTGTGGCTGCTCGTTGCGCCGCGTGTGCGTCTACTTCCATGACGTTTCGGTCCTATATTTAATAAGGCTGCGAGAAGATGTACGCGTTGCTTTTTAGCTCTGTGGCGTTAGGTGCTCCTCGACTCTAGACTCGTGCATTGTGACAGGCACTGTTGTGGTGTCTGTAGTTTTAGATCGCTAAAATTGCGGGGGTACTTACACTTGCGCGTGAGAGTGTGGGTCTATAGGTAGTATCTTTGTTTCATCATGTAAGTTGTTGTTGAGGTATTGTAAGTGTACAGTCCTGTTTTAGTCTGTGCGTTAGTGGCCGCGCGCACTAGCAGGGCGCTGCATATGTGGACAGGAAGTGTTGTGCGGTGGTCTAGCTGTTTTAGCGGTAAAATTGGCGGTACCTATCACTTCTAGGGTGCGTTTGGTTTGTCTTGTCTTGTTTTGGATTGTTTTAGAGTTTTTCTCCTGTTTCCCTCGTCCCCGCCGGATTGGTTAATACGATGGACGATGCCCGCTATTGGTTGCGTCAAGCCACGCCTAGTCTCACTCTGATGGCGCGGCGCGCACTCGAATTCTCTTGTATATGGCTCGCCCATTCGGATATTTTGTCTATGACTTTTGACTTCTTTTTTGATGTGTCAGTGGCCTTGCTATGTTGCTTGTTAGAATGGATTTTGAACTTTCCTGCGTTTTCCTGATGTTATGTCTGTTCTATGTGTTTTTTCGTGAAAACTTTAATGGTTGTCGGCCTGTACTCAAGTGTTCGTGCTTCCTGAGAATTTTGCGGTGTCTTTGCTTCGCAAGTGCTGCGATAGCCGCATGTTACTTATATGCGAGATTTGGGGACTCTCGTAGATCAGAGTTGGCGCGGTCCTGTCTCGTCGATTAGCCGACGCTGTCGATACGAGGGATTGTGGTTTGGCGCGTGAGCAGTCGCCGCATTACCGAGATCCTGGTATCTGTGGGTTGACTGTCATTGCGTGGCCGCTCTCTCAAGGGTGGCTAAACTTTTCCACGTACACCCCATCCACCATACACTTGGAATACACCACATGAGACATCGTATACACACTTCCTGCCTTCTCTGCTCATTGAGAGTGAGTGTGAGAGCTCTGAGTGCTCGCTCTCGCTCTTCAACTCCACGCACCTATTGCTCTACATCCGCACCCACTCGCTTCGTCCATACCCTCGCTTCTTCATTCCGAGTCTCAAGAAGTTTACACCGACAGCACCATAATATCACTAGCACTGCCACAGAACTCCCTGATTAATCGTGTCTTTATACGCCTGTTCGGTCAATCCTGTAAAATCTCAAACCTAAATACAAGCATTTTAGTTCCTTCTTCTGCTTCATTTCTCAATCATTTGTTTCAATGTAAAAGTTTGATCACACACCCTCTGACCCACTTTCTACAATGCTTTGCTTCCCCCCTTCACCACATCACGTCCCCTCGACGCGCCGACCTGACACTTCGCATACGTTCTTCAAACGACATAAAAAGCTCATTTCTCGTTCGCGCCCCCTATACTCACTATCGAATTTGCACCGAATAATTCCATTGTTTATCTTTCAATGCGTGGTGTTCCGTCTTCTGTTGACTCTGCTAGTTGTACACGTAACAATAATTCGAGCCAGGACGCATCAATGGAGTTGGCGCGCATATCCAACCCCCAGTCCGCGTTGCCGCTTCCGCTTGTGGGCTCCGTGCACTATTACGACTCCATGCCTACTTTATACCTCACTACTACTACGTACGAGCGTGCGCGCCCGCCTACGTCTACATATGCCCCTACTCAGTACCTATGATATATTATATACCTAGTAGCCTAGATACGTATACTACGTATACGTATCATCTATTATATATAGTATGTACTCATACTCAGTACTAGTTATACGTCTCATCACTACTATACCCGCCTCACGCTATCATATATCATACTATATACTATACCTCACAGGAAGCTCCGTGCATGCGGCCGTGAAACGGTCCTCGTCTATCTTCTCGGCGCGAACAGTGTCGGCATGCAATTGTATGCGGGCTATATGGCTCGGCAATGCGTGCAGCATAGACAATAAGATTTTGAGGAGAAAGCAGCGAGAGGAGCTGATGGATCGTACTGTTAGGACAGCGCCGAACTTTCGAATGTTGCTCGGCTGTCACTGAAACAAAGATGAGCAAAGGAAACGGAATGGTGACAAATGAAGTGTGTGGGTCTGTAAAGATATCTGGTTCTTGTTGATGTGGAAATGAATGATAGGGGGAGAGTAGTAGTTCCAATTCTGATGAGTGACTTGTGGTACAGAGCTATGGTAGATTTTGTGTGTGTGAGTGCTAGTACTAGAATTCTAATGGTTAAATTTAAGTTTGAAAAGAAGGCTCAAGCGTGATGGTGTGGTTGTGAAGTATTGGTCCATCTGAGCGGGTTAATGTTGAAGAAGAATGCGATTTGTTCTGCGAATGAGTTTTTTGAATCGGGGGAAGATAGGAGTTTCTCTCAGATTTGATGTGGTGTTCGGGTTGACCTAACATGGTTGGAAAGGGTTGATCAAAAAAGGGATGGGTGACTTATAACAAGGTGCGTTTTTGAGGAATGTCCGGGAGAAAACTGAGAATGGTAGGAAGCGTTTTGATCGAGTTCTGTGAGAGGAGCAGGAGAGGTAGTATGTAAGGTCGCAATACTTTCTTTTAAACTTAAGTGCTCATTTTGTCAATAAGCGCGCTATACTTGTAGAGCTTGAGTGGTGTATGCGAAGATCGATGGCTCACTCGTAAGTGAATAGTATGATTTGACTTTTGTGTGTGCGTGAAGGAACGATGCTTGAAGTATGTGTTGGATGTTGAAATCATCGTGAGGGCGAGTTAGGAATAGGATTATCAGACCACTATGCTGTTTTTGTAAAATTAGGTTAGTGGAGGCTTGGATGGAGAGGAAGGAAGTGGGTAGAATTAGGAATAAGAATAGAGAAGTTAAGTGACCAAGGTCAATAAGGATAGTATTTAAGGCAGCGCTTGCAACAGTTAAATCAAGCTCTTGAATGTGAACAAAGTTGAAATTTGAACAAATCTGGATACGCAACATGAAGGAAGGTGGTCTGGTTAGCAGGCGTCAGAAGACAGGTACGTGTCGGACTGTGCTGTAAAGCGTAAGGAAGTAACGAATGTTACAGAGTCGCAGGTGGTGGCTCTCACTGAAGAGGTGATTGCGTAACGCGGCGTAAGAGAAACTCACAACACAAGCATCGTTGACATGTACTACAAAGTCAAGTGAGTGTGTGTGCGAGAGGCAAAGGATTGTTCCTGAATTATATAAGAAAAAGAGAATACTAAGAAGGCGGCACTACGCTGAGGAGGCGATGAAAGGATCGGACTTGACAACGGGGACATACGGCCGAACGCTGTTCGCACTCAGAAGGCCAAGCGCGATATAACGGTAGAACATGGCAGAATCAAGGGGAACTATGCCGCTCCGTTAGCAAGTACATCGAATAGGGATTGGTGCCCTTTCGGCCCTCAACTGATGGCACACCATGGGATCGCTCTCGCTGAGGGGGAGCTGCTGGGACGAAGGAAACAGCCTTGCGAAAAACTCCGATGCTATCAACCAGTTGGGCCTAGTACTGAAGACGTGACTAGGCGAATGTGTGTTGTGGGTTTGATGGTGCAAGAAGGCATAGGTATTTTTTGGGGATGACGTCATTAGTAAGGAGGAGGTTGAAGTGAATGGAAAATCTGCAGGTATAGATGAAATTACTCGTGAAATGGATCAAGAACGGAGGCGAGATGGTGATTTGATTGGATTTCGCAATAGTTGCTGGTAACACAAGCCTGAGTTCTATGGGCAGTCGGCTCGCTGATAGTCTCCGACGGGCACTTAGAGTCCGCGGCGCAGCCGAGCGTTAGTATTCCCTTAAATACAGGATCGAAACTGGTGGAATTAAGGGAAATTAGGTGTATCTCAGTGTTGTCCGGGAAGATACTCATGTTGATATTTCCCCGGCTCGAAAGGATTGCCGTCTTGGGCAGACTCGAAGGACTGATTGGTGAAAGGGGAACAAGGTGCCATTTAGAATGGGTAGAGGGAGTGTGTGGATCAAATCTTTACAATTGAAACAAATGAGGGACGACAAAAGAATAAATTGTTATCTCTAGGTTTCTATGGGATTTCACAGGGATGATTAGATTAAGAGGCGAAAGCTCCCTCGATGCCATTTGGTTAAGTCGAGTATATGTTTCGCTTCGCGTCCGCCCACCCGCCCGCGCGTCGCGTGGGAATCTTCCTGAACTGAGAATCACAGCTCATGCGTATGACGCGACAAGTGCAAGCGGCGTGGTCCGCTGTCAAGACACGACTCCAAGATGGAGTCACAAAGGTGACGTTGGCTTTAATCACTCTGATTATCGGAGTCGAGGCAGGGATGTGGTTATGTTCATCCTTGGTTATTCTCCTCCGACGTTTTTGTATTCATGGATTGGGGTTTATGAAAGGAATTAAGAAAGTGGGCGCGGTGGCGGTGGCGATGGCCCCGTTACAATTGGTATCGAGTGGTCCATGGCGCTGACGTGATAATCGCTTATAACGCCGGCACTGATTGTGGTCTCTTGTGTGGAGATCTGAAGGGAGACAGTTTTAGAGGATTGATTAGAGAGATTTGGCACTGGTATGTTAAAAAGGGGACGGGTTTGAAATGCTAAACGTAGATAAGAGTGCTGAAGGGCTAGGTTGTGCAGTGAGGCCGCGGGCCTCCGGCGTCGCACGGTGCAGGGCCCGGGGCCCGGTGCAGCAGCTGCCCGGTCGACGGGCTCTGAGTGGTTAAAATATTTAAGGTAAGTTTGCGTCTGCACGATGCGACCGGGAATCGGCAGATGACGGCAGACGCCTGCTGTTCGTAGGAAAGTTTACTCCGTGCGGTGCAGATCCGGTCGAAAGCTGGCTGGTGCAATTTTAAAAATCGTTGTAGTTGAATGTAAAAGGAACTAATCTCGGAGTGCAGGTTAGGGTCTTGCATAGGGAGTATGCTTGTGTACCTGTGCTTACTTGTCCGGACCCCGTCTAGGATCGCGGAGACTATGGCTCTCAGATAAGACGAGCTAAGCATCCTCAGCAAGTTTGTCAGATGTATTCAGTATGGACCAATTCTTAGGGTTGCCCCCCCGGTGCTAATGTCGGAGACGAATTCGATAAAATGAGGACAGTATTATAAACATATTAGAAAGTTGCTTGCTGTGGCTGAAGAACGGGGTACAAGGAGCCGAGAATAAACTTGAAAGTATTGTTTGAGATGGTTTAGTCATGTGCAAAGGATGAATGATAGTACGTTGGTTAAGCGGATGTATAGTGGTGAGAATGTGGGTTGACCGACCGGGTTGGCGCATGCACCTGCAAGAAAAAGTCGCAGTCTCGAGTCGAGTAAAGGAATGTCCCCGTTGCACGAGACGGAAATGTCACACTCTTTGGCAGACCGGGCGAGACAGAACAGTTGCCGCGATCATAGAGAGAGAGCGAACTGGCGGAGGCCGGTCGTCTGTTAAGGCGCCGCGGGGTATGGCTTGTGGCCACCTGGGCCGCAGCTGGGATCAACCCCACACGCTGACGACCCGTCCGCGCGCTTCACCCGCATAGTGCTGCGGATCCGTCGCGCGTTTCATGACAGCTTCTAGAGGGTGGATTTTTTCTGCTCTGTCGACGAGTGCTTACTAATTAATGGTACAGAGGGGGAGGTAACGGCTGGGCTTTCTTTTCGCCATTTGTCATATTCTACTGCTTTTCGCTTTTCTTTTCCGATGCTTTTGATGCACCTTGACTCCCCACTGCTAAAGAATACAGTTAGAATAAGAATACAAGCATGATTGCCATGCGCGTTAATATACTAGTACGCTATATATAGACTCTACGTACGTACTCTTACTCATATACTAGTATAATCAGATACGTATACACTATTACTTATACGTCTCCTAGTACGCGCTATACTACTCACCCCCCTCGATACTCATCGATTATGATACGCGTATATAGCGCTGTACCCTACTATGTACGCGCCCCTAGTACCCGGATCTCAGTCGACGCCCTTCATATGCATACTTTTTTTCTTTTCTTGTTTTTTTTTCTCTTTTTTTTTTTCTCTTTTTTGTCTTCATATCGATACCACCACTCGACCGCCAATGCCCCTTTTTCAAAAGCAAAGGGGGCAAAAAATATAATTAAGATAAATAAAACAAAATGCACATAAATACAGATGAGAAAATTAAAATAAACTGAAAAGTATCTAGCCATCGTGACCCCCTGCCTAACGCACACTTCCCTCAGGTCGTGCGCGTAGACGCTGGACTGTAAATAGAGGAAGACTTAAACATTTGCGGGAAATAAAAAAGGAGCAAGGGAGTGCCAAAGACAGTATGTGGCTGGACAAGAAGGAGGGGTACCGATAACGAGTGATCCTTGAGTCTCCAATATTTCACAACAACTTTCCATGAGAGAACAAGGAACGTGACCTCTTGTATTACAGGGCGACGCGAGTAGGTGGAGGAATGCCACGATTCAATTCTCGCGAGGCACCTGCCGTTGGTGTCGCCGAATACCCTATAGAAAAGAGATAGGGGGCACCTACCGCACGCACGCCAGAGAAAGAGGGGGTCAAGGCGCGCAGAGGAGTTATGGGGACCCCGTTCTAATAAGCCTCTTAGCCTTAGCTTCAACTCTATCCCAAAAAGCGAGGGTGGAACCGGAGTCCACCCCAATGTGGAACAGTATTCATGCAGGCGAAGTAAACGCTCTCTATATTAACTGGGAGTACTCTGACTCAGTGAAGACAGATTCACGCCAATCTGAAAAGAATTCCCAGCTTTTTTGAGGCCATCTTTTCAGCAACCGATGTCTGATGTTTGAGGTCCTCCAAGACAATTCACATATTTATGTTTTAGTCCTTAAAACTGTTTATGTTGGTTGTACGGGTTCAGAGACCATTAGAAGCCATCAAAAGCGACTCGGAACAGTTCGGGAGGTATCTCTAGAGAGGGACCAGATACTGGGAAGAAGTGTTGAGTTTTCGAAAGAGCTCTGAACTTCAGCAAAATTTACGCGTTACCCGCCAACTGAGGACAAATGTCCCGACCGCAAACCATCGGCAAGAACTTTGAATCGGAAAGCTGTAGCGACGAGCAGTCAACTCTAGATTTACACAACGACCCGAGGGAGCCGAGCAATTAAACTCGACTGGGAAGGAATGGCGCGAGAGCGTTGACGTCATCGGCACTACAGAGACGTGAACAGAGTCTAGACAGTGGCAGCGCTTAAAGAAGATCGTTGCACTTGGAACAAGTAGGAATAACAGTGGACGCTCATACAAAGCAGAACCTGTTGACAGGAACGCACCACATATTAATAAGATAGCGAGGAAGAGCGTGGCTCATCAACAAGAAGGCTGAAAATGGAACGATCTTGAGAAAGAACAACCTAGACAAGAGATACACGCCGCAAACAGGCGACTGAGGGAAATTCACAAGCGAAACGCGCGTAGCTTAGAGGGCACGTCAAGCGACGCCCATGCCCCGCCATACCTGTCAGAAAGGCTTCTAGAGTATGTCAAGCTGCTACTCACTACACAAGGGACTCCCATGATCCTCTAAGGGCAGAAGCACCACACCCTCAGGACGTCCAGTTACACTCATAGCGAAAGGATATCCACAGCTCATTCTCGAACCGGTCGCAAAGGCCATCACTGACGGATCCTGAAAGAAGCGGCAACTGACGAATTCCTATCCCGCCGCCCGCGCGCCCCCGGCGCGCGCCTCCGTCCGCACCTCGCGCGTGCTTGATCGCAGGCGAAGATGAGAGTTAAGGAATAGTCCCTAGTAGCGCTACAGCGTTACGCTAGTCCTACTGATGTCGTACTCTATATACTAACTATACTCGTACTATCCTTATAAGTATACGTACTCACTCCCGCTTATATAGTACGATCCACGTCACTATATACCGACCGTTCGAGGTGATATTATATACGGCGCGGCTCACCGTACTGTACTACCGCCCGTACGCTACCGATACTCATTCTAGCCCCCCTACCCGCCTACGGTCTATATATAGATTCTAGACAGAGTTTACTCAACCCAAGATGGTATGAAAGAAGTCCGATTCAAAAAACATGTGGGCGTGATGAAAGCGATGATCTATTTGCTGTTTCAGATGGAGAAGAAAAGCAAACTAATAGGATGATTAGGAACGAAAGTGAAGGTATAATAAGGATCCCTTTTATATTTATAGCTTCTATGGAAGATATTTTAAGATTTTATTCATTAATTTTTTTTGCTCACCTTTAGATCTTATTTTTGTTTTATTCATTAAATTGCCTTATAAAATTATTTATATTTTATTTAAAATTTTTGTTAATAGCAAATTTATTATAATCTTGTTATTTTTAATTTTTAAAACCTATGGAAATGTATAACTTTTATAAAAGATGTGGGAGGTTTGATACTATATGTGGACTTTTAAGCCAGCACTAATACTCTTTCATTATTTCCAGTGGAGTCTACTTTCATTCTAGATGGAAAGCCCACTTACATCGAGCAACCTCTACAGCCTGCTAAGCATGCATATTCTGCCTCAAATAGACCTCTTAAAGCATGTCCATATTGTGAAAAAAATATTAAATACCTCTCGAAACATTTGCGAACCCATGGGCTTGTTGGTAGTGACATAAAGGGAATCTGCTACGAAAAGAGGCGGAGAAGATCGACACTGTCAAAATATGCAAAAAAGTGTCCATTTCCTTCATGTGCTAACGTTGAGCCGTTTAACAGATTAGATAAACATCTTCAAAGAAAGCACAAACTTGATAGAAGGCATCCTTACTATAGAAGGTATGTAAATAACTACATATATAGACCCAGCAACTTGAAGGCAATTGGGGCATCTACCTGCAAAAAAGCATCTTATTCTAGATTTTCAACAGAAACTGCCAAAGCTTTTGAGACATATTTGAAGAATTTGCAGATTGGAGAAGATCGTAACACTAGGCAGTACTTTTTAAAAGTACGGCAAATCATTGATGGGATTAAGATAGCATCCATCAAAGAACTTGAAAATCAAGAAACTATTGAGGTAGTTTTGCATAACTGGTTTAAAGATTATGCAAAATCTCACGAGGAATCGAGTACAAATTTTTATGTTGCAATTCTAATACGATTTATAAAGTATCTAATTGTGATTTCAC
>JABUQX010083684.1:82500-113462 GCA_015478945.1 Trachelipus rathkii | reverse complement strand
ATCACATATTAGTTTAGAATTTCATTAATCATAATAGCAATTGTCAGCAATTATATAGACTTTAGCATATATTTCATATATATAGGATATAAAATATTCAAGATAGATAGTCTATATTTTTAGTAATTAGAAAATTATATTATAGAATTTTAATACATTTGCAATATATAATTCTGAAATTTCTATTTAGTATTAATATTACTAATATTTAGTATAATATTTTGTTATTGATTTATTCAATGCAGGAGTTTCTAGATTATTATATTTATAAGTAAATAGTGAAAGAGAAGAGAATACGTTAGATATATTTATTTAAAATAGACTATTTTCTATTCTAATTATTATTTAAATGTTATATAGTATATATATTTAGTATAATCTTTAGAGAAAATGGAGTCCGAAACATATAATTTTAATTTTAAAACGCATAAATGTTGAAAGAAATTTATTAAGAATATCAGGAATATCTTTTAATATATATATATTTTTAGATTAGAATATATAATATGATTCTAATATTAGATGTATATTAAGAATATTATAAATAAGAAATTAAGAGACGTCATAATCTAAATTTTTTATAATAGTATTTCTAGTAGTTTATTTTAGAAGTTATTTTTTTATATATTATTAATTATACTAATATTTATTTTTAGAACTATAGATATATTTAGCAATATTAGAATATAGAAGTATCATATTTAATATATTAGGATTTATATAATTTATTAGTTTAGTTTCCCATTACTATTCGATTTTAGGAATTTTATAGAAATAATATTTCGTTTCCTAATTTATCTAGAGTCAGTTTATATAATTATATATTAATATTTTGATATAACAAATTTAGGGGAAGGGGAAAAAAAAGAAGAATCATAACGATTAGAATACTTTAGAATTAGAAATATAAGACATTATTAATTTTAATGAACTTTTTTATTTATATATTAAACTATATTAGATTGAAAAATTTCTAAAGGTTATGTTAACAGGTCAGCTATGATTTCTATTAAAGAATAATTTAGAATAGAAAGTAATTAAAAATTTTTTTCTACATTATTAAGATATTAGAAATTTAGAATTATATTTCCTCTTCGATTTCAAATTTATTTAAGATATATAAAGAATTTATATAAATATTAGCATAAAATCTTTAGATATTTATTTTATATATAATAGACATATAGAAGGAAGAAAGATTCTAAACCATTTTAAGAACGTCATTAATAAAGAACATAGCCAAGAAGTAATATTAGAAAATATTATTAGATTTAAATATTAATTTTAGATATATAGAAACTCTTTTTTACAATTATATTTATATAGAGATTTATTAACTTAAGAATAGATATGTATTAGATTTAGAATTAGATGTAGAATATTCTTAAGAATTTTAGACATAATAGAATTATTATTAATTATAGAATTATAGAAAAACATAAGAGCGTATTCAGTCCTATTAAATATGTATTAAAAAACAGGTACTGGCATAGCACTGTTTTCGGACTCATTATGTGTCCTAAGATATTATAGAATTTTATTAAAGATAAAATCAATTAAAGAATTAAATTATTATAGAAAATAGACCAAGGCGGAGTCAGCAAATTGAAATCATAAAATTAGGAATTATTTAGAAAATAAAAAATTCTATTTACTATTATTAATTTATATTTATAACAAATATAGAACATTATTAAAGATATTATAATTTATAATAGGGTATATGAATATGATACCCACGCTTAGTTTATATAGATTTTTAGTTTTAGAAACGAACTTGTCATCGTATATTTTTATATATTTTAAAGGTTTGTATAATTTTATTAATATATTATATTTTTATTTTTTTTATATATCTAGAAATTTACAAATAGTATATGATTTAGAGTATATAGATATATTAATTAGAAACATAGAAATCTTTATTATTTAGAAACGACATTATGTATTAAAGATTTTAAATTAGAATTAGATTTAAATATTATATATAGATTTCAAATAAGCAAGCTAATGAAGGCCTCAATAAATTAGAATATGCATAATAATATATTTTATAGAAATTTTATAGAAGAATTACTTAAAATTACAGAATTAAATAGATTATAGGTATCAATATATTAATATTAGATCTATAAATTAACGTTATAATATTAGAAGATATAGCTTAAGCTAGCTTTTATCTAGACGGTAAGTCCATTAGAGCAGATACCTGTTTCAACTTACATAAAATAAGAAACTTTTCAATTCTATCAAAGATACAATTAAAATTTTAATAGAAGAAATATTTTATGTTCCACATAATGATATTATATTAGACATTTTAGATATTTAGAAATATAGAATATAGAATTATATTATGATTAGCTTTTAAAATAGAGAGTCCTTCCTGGGAGTTGTTTTAGATTATAGATATAATTATTTAGTAGATATAATTTATAATATTATTTTAGATAGATTTAGAAAGATAAATATTAGATATTTTTAAAGTTTATAGATTATAATATTACTAGACTTATTACAATTATAATAATTAATTAGAATTAGTTAATTTTATATTATATAGAGTATAGAATAGAAACGAATATAGAGAAATAATAGTAGATTATTAAATAGTAGATAGATATCTTGATTTATGATAGTAGTATTAATATATATTAGAAGTAATAGAAAGATCATTAATCGTTATTTATATATTTAGATATTAGTAACAATTTGTTAAAAATTTGTAGATATTATAGATTAATTTGTTTATATTATATTAATTACTAATAGTTTAGATTATATATAAGAGTAAATATATAGATATTAATTAATATATTATAATAAATATTTTATTCTTAATTAACTTATGAACAATCTGATTTAAAGTCTCTATGAATCGGTCAATATAGTAAACCAGTAATAGAAAAGTATTTTAGTAATTATATATATTAATAGATCTATGAACTTAAACGAATATAGAATTCAATTTTAAATATAAATTTACCTTAAATTATATTAGATAGAATAGATAGAAGAAATATAGAAAGAAATCAAAATTTATTAAGATATTATTTATGAATAGTGAAATCAATATATAGAAAATATATATAATTTATTATATATAATATACTTTAGATGAATTAGAATATAGTACTTACAAGTATATAGTTAAGATAATTAGAAGTGTATATAGATATTATAGAATAGTTAACTTTGTTTAGACATAAGAATTATTATAGTATATATAGAGATATTTATCATATATAATATATAGAAATAAGATAAGATTATATAGAATTTAGAGTATTTTTTAGAATTATAGTTATATAGAGCTGAATAGATTTATCTAGAGTTGTAGATATTATTTAGATATTGTTCAAACCAAACTGTTAAGATTATTATAAGATTATGAACGAATAGAAGAATATATAATAGTAGAATTTTTTATTTATAAATATAGAAAATATTCATTTATAGTTAGTTAGATATATATTTTATAGAAATATTTAGATAATATATTTATATATAGAATTATAAATATTGATAGAAAGTTTAGTTATTATTTAGAATCATATCTTTATATATTATTATTAGAATTAATTTAGTAATATAGAATTAATTGATATTTATAGATTTATTAGATATTAGAAATAGATTATAGCATTAGAAATTAGAATAGGTTAGAGATTAGTTAATAGATTAGATATACTAATTATAGAAAGGATATTAGAAATAATTATATTCATATATAGAAACGAATTAAGAGATAGTTGAACCTATAATAGAAAAATAGGGGGAAAAGGGGTGGGAAAAAGGGGGAATAAATAGGATCTAAGATATTAGAATTCTAATAATTTTTTATATATAATATTTATTTAGCATTATTACTAAATAGAAAATAATTTTAATATGTTTATTATTAGTTAATATCACTTAATTTTATCCTATAGTACTATATATTTATTCAAAGAATTTTTAGAATCTAGATAATTATTTATATTATAGATATTATAAATTAATAGTAGTTTATAGATTTATAGAGAGATATTTTGATAAGATAAATCATATTTATATATAGATAGATTTAGGGTTAGAATATCAGTTAATGGAATTTTAGATTGTTTATTTAGATTATAGAATTATTTATCATATAGTATTAGTTTTTATTAATAATAAATGCTTTATTTAAATATATTAAATATAATATCTTAGAAAATATAATATTATAATAATAATAATTAGATTTATTTATTATTTTAGTTTTTAGAATTATATATAGAATTTTATTTTAGCATTAATATAGAAGTAGAATTAGAAATTAGATAAATCTTAGATTTTTAGAGAAGAATAATAATTTATTTAAATATAGATTAGATAGTTTTAGAGATAGAAAAATTAGAAAATGATTTTAGAAATAATTTTTTATTATAGAAAGAGATTTTATTATAATTACTTTAATTTTTAGAAAATTTATAGATTAGATTATAGAGAATAATTAGAATAGACGAGAAGTATTAGTAGTAGTATTAGTTCTATGATTAATATTAGGAAAGATATTATATAGATAGATTAGGATCTAGAATGAATAGATAGTTTAATTAGAGGATTATAGGAATTTATTATTATATTATATAGAATACCATAGTAGTTATATATGATAAGAGTTTATACAAGATTTAGATTAATATAGTTAGGTAGAATTTATTAGACTTATATCCCCTGTAGAGATAGTAGATGATTAGAAAGTTCAATAGATATCAGTAGGTTATATAATGCATATAATTTCTTAGAAATAGAGATTATATTAGAAATTAGATCAATATTTATAAATATAAATAAATATATTTTCTTAAATGAATAATTTATTTTTTATTAACTAATAGATTTATATAATTTTTAAATTTATATAGAATTTTATTATAGTATGTAGAGTTAGCAGAAATAATTATAGAAGAATTAATATAGATATTATAAGAATTTATAGATAAATTATAAGAATATTTAGTTTTAGAAAATTAATTTATTATAGAATAGTTATATTTTATAGATAGAATTTATTTTAAAACGCCGATTAGAGATTTAATATATATAAATAGATTAGAAGAAGAGAAATATATTTTATATTATTAGTTTATAAATTTATTTAATATAGTTAGAATTTTCCAGTATTAATGTAGGACGCATCTTAGAAAATTTTAGGATATCTAGGGATTGCTATTTATTATTATAATAGAATATTATTATATTATAGTCAATTAATATTTATCTATCATTTTTAGAATAGCTAGATAGAATAGATAGATTGTTTTTATAATTTAGTATTAAATTTTATAGATATATAGAGAATTATAGATAGAGGTTCTTTTTTAGAATAGAAATTAGATAAGTCATTAGATTTAGAGATATTATAGAAATTATAATTGTTAAATTATTTTGTTATATGAATTAGTAGAAATTATTATAATCAAGTTATTATTATAGTAATTATATATTAATTTTATTCTAATGGTTCTTTGTTAATAGAATATTCAGAAGAATATATTACTTAGGTTAGATACTAGAATTAATTGTGTAGGATAGAATTTATATTTAGTTTAGATTATAGAGAATATACATTTATATAGATAGATATGCTATTGATTTTTTATATTCAGAGTCATTTTTTTAGGACTTCAGTGTATTCAGTTATATGATTATTCAATGAATAGAAATATAGAATTTTTAAATAATAATAATATAGAAATAGAATTTTTTATATTTTTATATATATATCTTCTAGATAGTTTTTTTAGAAACGATATAGCATTATTAGAACGAGATTTATTAGAATAGATCTCATTAAATTATATTTATTTCAGATAGTTAGTAAGTTAATATTAAATTTTAGAAACTTAGACATAGATTTAATAGATAGTAATATTTAAATATATGATTATTTTTGAGAGAATATATATATTGTAATATAAATGTTTTACATGAATTCGTATTTTAGATATTAATATTTATATTCAGACAATTATCGAAAGAAGAATATTTAGAAATATAATTTTGTGTAGAATAAGCAATACATTATTAGATAAATAGGAATTTAAATTAGTAGAGAATTAGTATTAGAATGGACGTAATAGAAAAATAATCATATTCATATCTGCATTATTAGAATAGATTAGATCAGGGTTTACTACTTTGGGTCAGATTGTAGGTTTATTTTTAATTATATTGAGAAACTTTATTTTTTACTTCTTTATTAGACTTATTTTTAATAAAACTATTTTATTAGTTCTTTAGATTATTTCTAGACTTTTCATCTTCTAGAATGTAGTTTGTTTTTTACTCATATAGGTTTCTTCAGAAATTATAATTTATATTTATTTATAGTTATTAGAACACAAATCTTTAAAAACATAAATAGTATATATTATATTTTAGAAATTAGATGAATTTATTTATTTATAGATTATTTTATTGATATTAATTAGAAGATTCATTTTAGGATATTAGTAGTTAATCTAGAAATTAGAAATGATTAATTAATATAGAAAATATTTTTTAATTAGAATCTTAGAAGATAAATTATAGAGTTATATAATAGGAGGGGGGATAGTTATATTATAAATAAGTTGAATAGTAATTAAATTATTTAGAAAATCAATATACAATTTAGAATAGGAAAATAAATATAGAATTTTATTTTTAGATATATATATATATTTTAGACTTATATTATATATATAGAAATAATATGTTTATGTAGAAACGGTTAGAATAACTCTTAAAGACATGTAGAAGAATTATGATTAGATATATTAGAAATTTTATTATATTATTAGATAATATTTTATAGATATTTTAGAAAGGATTATAAGTATTAGAATACTAATTAAATATCTTAAGGGGGGAATATATTAATAGATACTTTTTATATTTAATATCTAGATTATTTATGAATAATGGAATCTTATTAGCATTAATTATAATTGGCCTCGAAATTAATATTTATGTCTTTGTTAATTGTAGAAAATTATGGATATGACTCAGATGGTTTATTCTAGCAACAAGAGGAAAATCAGATAAGAATAGTATAAATTATCCCAACCTAACCTCTTCAGTTAAAGTATGAACAAAGAACAGACAATTTAGACAGAAGTAATAAAGGAGAAATTTTACTATTAGATTAGAGAATTAGAAAAAGAGAATATAAAAAAGATATAAAATATTTGTAAATATAGTAGATATAGCTGGTAATTTGAGTATACTTTTAATATAGAATAATTAGAATCCTAATGTTGTTGTAAATGTGTTGATTTCTCATTTAGATATTAGAATATATATTTAGGATCCTTATTATAGATGATAGGTTTTAGAATTTATATGAACCTTAATAATATTGTTATAGTAATAATAAATTGTTAGATTTCTATCTTTGGTCAAGAATAATGTATAATTACCTTTTTAGAATTTTTGAGATGTGAAATATATTAGATTTTATTATTATTTATATAAATTTTATTCTTCATACATGTAATAATATATTAATTATAAATTAGAATTGAAATAATAGAGAGATTAGATAGTTTATTAGATTAGAGATATCTTTTTAGACAATGAGATCAGTTTAGATATTATAGTATTTAGAATAATTAGAAATTATTAGATAGTAGTCATATACTAATAGTAGAGAAGATTCAGAAGTTTATAGAAGAGAAGATATAGTTATTTTAGATAGAAATGAATAGAAATATTTTTTTACTAATTTAGAATAGTTAATGGATTATTATTATAGCATATTTTGACTTATCTTTTGACACTTTTTTAGCACTTCATTCTAAAAAGAATTATTTTAACATAGTTAGAGAATAGTTATATAATAGATTAGTTATAGTTTTATAATAGTAATAATATTGGAATAGAATAATCATTGATTTAGAATATTGGATATTCTATAGTAGATAGGGAAAAGAATAGTTAGTAGATAGATAGTTTTTTATTTTTAGTATATAATCCTAACAATAGTTTAGTTAATTTTTAATATAGAATTTAAATAATTATATATATATATTATTAAGATTTATATATAAGATGATATTTAGATTTTAGTTTTATTTAGGAAATTTAGAAAGTAAAACATAGAGTTTTAGATATAGATTTAGTTTAGATCGTATTTAGGATTTAATTTAGTAAGTATAGAAAGGAATAACATCTAGATAGAGAGTATATATATTAATAATTTAATATAAATAGTGGAGTAGGAATATAGTTTTAGAAATAGTAGTATTTTATGCCTGAATGGTATGTATCGGGAATTTAGGGAGAAAATATACCCAACGTAAAATAAAAATTTAGACTGATATTAGAATTTAGTTCTTTATTAGACCTTGTATAAGCATATATATATTAGATATTAGATATTAGAGAATAAGAAGATTAAGAAGATTATAAAAACGATTATATTTAGTTATTTTATAATATATATAGATTTAATATATATATATCATTTAGTTATATTATTAGAATTTAGTTTTTTAGTAGTATTATTCTTATTATAAATTAAGTAGATATTATAGATTATTATTATAGATTATTCGTAGCTATATATACATTAGAACAAATAGAAATACTTATAATTATTTATAAAAACATGATAAAAAAAAAATTATTTTTTAGAATTAACATTATATTTAATTTAAAATATAGAAGAAGCATTAGTAGATATTTTATTTAGTAGATAATTATTATATTAGAATTTGATAGCATTCTTAGATCTTTTAGTATATTATAGAAAGAATTTATTGATTACTAGATAGGATTATAATACTAATTTATAAATTTTATGTATAGATTTTTTTATAATTATTTTAGATATTATAGATTTTTTATTTAGAGAAAATAGAATTAGGAAATAGTGAATTGCTAACTAACAACAGCTTAGACGCTAAATCGTATAGATTTGGAATTTTTTTAGATTTAGATTAGTAGATTAAATTTTTAGAATTTTAGAGAAGGAGAATAATTAGAATTATAATAGAGAGATAGTTAGAATATTAGTAGAAAATGGTTTATATATAGAATTAGATAATAGAGAATAAATCGTAGAGGAGTAGAAGAAATATTGGTATAGAAAGAATGTTTATTATTTTTTTTTAGTTAGTAGTTAAAGAATTTTTAGAGTTTTGGATTTTTGCCTACATGGGTAGTAGAAGATTAATTTTTTAAGTTATTTTAAGTTATTTTTTCTTTTAGAGTATATTATAGTCTTTATAGTATTAGCAGATATTTAGATAGTTTTTAGATATTTTAGAAATTTTTAGATTATTAGCAAAAATTATTAAGTTAAGTTAGATTTAGAAGAAACTTTTAATATTATTTTAGGATGAGATTAGAGATATAGAAGTATTAGAGAGAAGAAAGAAACGAACTCAACCAGTTCAATAAGTGAAGCAAAGAGAGAGCAGACAATTTAATTAGCAAGAATAGTTTAAGTAAAACCCAAGAAGTTTTTTAGCGTTTATAATTTAAAGTAAGAATAGGACAATTGTCCAATGAAATCATTGATGAATTAGTGAGTTCACGATAGAGACGTTGCGTCAACATTTCAATGCTTTATTTTGCTTCAGTGTACAGAGGAAAGATAGATAATAGTTTGGAGACTATAGTTCTTGTATGCATGTAACAACTAGACTTACAGAATTTGAATTTGACGTAAAAGATATTAAACGTTATTAGACCATATTGATCCAGGGAAAGCTGCAGGGCCTGATGGGATAGATGGTAGAATTCTGAAAGAGAGTAGTATCAGCATTGGCAAAAGTCACTGGTATTTGATTTAAGCGATCTATAAACATGTTGTGAGGTAACCAGCATGACTGGAAAACAGCAATGTTGTGGCCTATTTATAAGAAATGTGGGTAAGGAAGACTTGGAAATGTATAGGCCAAGTATAGCTAACATCTCTGGAATTTGTAAAGGTTTCTGGAAAAGTTACTGAAAGGTCATATAGAAAATACTTTAGAAGATAAACAGAAGTATTGTATGACTCCAGCACTGGTTTCAGAAAGGTATGGTATGTCAGACAAACCGGTTTAGAATTTATGGAATACATTACTTACTGTTTCGACCGAGGAGATCCAGTTAGACTTTAGCAAAATTTAGACTTTAGTAAAAGCTTTTGATAAGGTTCCTCACATAAGGGCTGATGGAAAAAAGTTAGTTGCAATTGTGGTATAGGGGAGGGTACACTGTTGGCATTAAAGTGGTTGCGAAATAGAAAACAGTTTGTACAATTCCAAAATGGCAATAAATCATCATGGGAAATAGTGAAGAGTGGTGATGTCCCACAGAGGTCAGTGCTGGCGGCCACTATTGTTCCTCATATGTAAAAAGGATTTAGACCAGGACTTAAATGTAAAAGTTTCTATGTTTGCTGCATTCAAGACACAAGGCTAACGGTGGAGGAATATGAAGATGCAATAAAGATTCAAAAATGATCTTGATAAAACTTTTTTAGGTGCGGCAGATAAGTGGCAAAATTAATTTAATAGTAAAAAATGTGAGGTTCTTTACCTAGGTAACTCAAATAAAAGGTTTTACTAAGCTATGATATGAATCGGGATTGGCTTGCAGTCTGTGACAAGAAAAAGATTAGGTGATTAGCTAAGCAGTTAGTTTGAAAAGTTTGCTAATCAGTGTTTTGAAGCTAGAAATAAAGCTATATAGATGCTGGGCATAATAAATCGCAATGTTGTTTACAAGACAAGACAGTAATAAGGTTAAACTGTATAATAGCATGTAGCCCATAATAGAGGATTGCTGCACCAAGTTTGGCCCCTTATTTAAAGAAAGACTGTGAAATGCTAGGAGAGAGAGTGCAACGTAAGAGCAACAAGGATGATTTCTGGGTCTTAGGGTAAGAGCTATGAGGAGAGGCTGAGGCAGTTAGGAATGTTTTCGTAGAAAAGGCGATTCTCAGACGGGACATGATACAAGTCTACATGAATATTTACATCTATTAGAATATTGGTTATTTTATAATACCTATTAGAACATGACAGAGTGGACGAAACCCATATACGCACATTACCAATTCGAAGTATTTCATTTTTCTCCAACGCAGAATATGCTTTAGTAATAGGGTTGTTAAAATTTTGGAATGGCTTGCCACAGAGGTTGTTGAGTTGATCGATTGCAACATTAAGAAAGGGTTAGTTATGATTTGTTATGGATTAGCGTTGGTATCAAATATAATATATTGACGAAGTCCAAATTGGCGGGTTTTTAGTTATAAGAGTTATTAATTTTTAGATGGCATGTGAACCATAACTTATTATTAATGCATGTGGATGGTTTGTGGATCTGATATATATATAGGCTACATTAATCATTAGTTTTGACAACCCAACATTGAGTGGGATTTGTATTTGACAACAATTTGACAATGCCCTAGGTGCTTTGGGATTTGCAGAGCATGTTTGTTAGTGGTTGACTGGACAGTTCGATAGGCCCATGTGGCTTCTTACTGTCTCTATATCTCTTATGTTTAAACACAAAAATTTGAAAGATATTTAGTAAAACCTCTGACTGATCGCTTTTCAATAAAGTCTTCTACTAAGAAGGTTAGCTACTGGAAATTCAAATCTGGCAAAATATTAACTCTCTATTTTCAAAAAAGGAGATCGTAAGATGAAATAAATTACAGACCAATCTTGCTTAACTTCTATGTTGGCAAAATTCTTTTTAAGCAATACTAACTAGTAGATTAGTTGCCACATCTTGAAGATCAGGGATTGCTCAAAATTCTCAACACGGTTTTAGAAGAAATATGCATCATGCTTTAAACCAAATTTACTAAATTTGTTAATGTGTTCATTAAACCCGTATTGGTTAGATAATTACAAATCTGTTTGACTGTTCATTTATTTAGATTTCAAAACGGCATTTTCGATAATGCTCGTCCCTCATCATAAGATTATTGGAAAAATGCTTAAGAGCTCACGGTATTCGAGGAATCTTTTTAAATTGGATTAAAAACTTGGTTATTAGGACGCGACGGACAACGAGTTGTTGTCTATGGTGAGTGCTCAGAATGGGCTTGTGTATTAGTGGTGTACCCAAGGGTCTGTCCTGGTCCAATACTTTTATTATATATGTAGAAATAACATGATGATTATTTTAAGCAATAACTCGAAATTTGCTGATGACACGAAACTTGGATCCAAATAAATCTGCCTTAACGAATAGCAATCCTTCTGTAACACAAATTGTTGAAAAAGATATAGTTTCACATCACTCACAGAGCGATTGATAGGTTGTTAAATTGTCAAAAGACGTGGCCAAATGAAAATTTAATAGCCGATAAATGGTAAAGTTATACATTTGAAGTAGGAAACAACGAATATGTATTACAAAATAAGATTACTCCGTTTATCAAAGTTTCAGTGAGGAAAAGGATCTAGGAGTATTAAATTAATAAGGATTTAAAGTCTTGCGAAACAATGTGCTGAAGCTGCTAAAAAAGCAAATAAAGCTCAAAGGATTTATTCCCAGAAACTTTGAATATAAATCTAAAAGTACAATAATATTTCCTCTCAAAAAACATTAGTTAGACCTCATCTGGAATACGCAGTGCAGTTTGGAGTCCATACCTAAAAAGGACATAGTAGAAAAAATTGAAAAGAATTCAAAGAAGGGGCAACCAAATACACCAGAATTGGAAAGGCTAAATGAAAATTTCAACGACTATGTGATTAGATATCCATTCTTTAAGAACACAAAGATTGAGAGGAAAATTAAAGAAGTTTCAAAATACTAAATAAACTTTGACAATATCGATTACAGGCAATTCCTCAGATATAATTTAATGATGTAACACGAAGTACATGGGCATAAACTTTGTCATAAACGATTTCAAACAAATATAGCAAAGAATTTCTTTACTTACGATGTAATCGAGAAGTGGAATAGTCTTTCTTATGAAATGGTGAACAGTGCTAACATCGATTCATTCAAGAAAAAGTTAGATAAACACTTTAAGAATATTGGGCTGTGAACGTCAATTCAACTCGATTTACTTTATCAAATACAAGAATAAGTAAGTATCGCTGAATGATCGGTTAAAATAAAACTAAAAAAAATGAAATCAATTTAGACAAAGAGTAATGATCCACATCCACAGCTGAATAAACGTAGTAAATTAGACACATATTCTGCCTTTAGACGTGTGATCTAATCGATCACAACACAATAAAAAACAAAATACTACATACTCATGATTTCTGTCTGCTTCAGAAGCAGATCTGCTCTAAGAGAGCAGTTATTGTTACATGAAATAGTAAAATAATATATTTATTTAAAAAAATACATGGTTTTTTTTTTTTGTTTTTTTTTTTTTTTTTTTTTTTTTTTTTTTTATGATAAGCTTTATACTTTTACCAATCAAATCATGTATAACAAAGTTAAAACTTACTTGTAAACAGACTAGCCTTGTTATGTGATCGGTAATAGTGTCTGTTGCTTAGTTCTGGTTTAGTTTATTGTTCTGATTTCGTTTGTTTCTTTTCGTTCATTTTTCCCCCTTTCTGTGTCTTTGCGTGTGTTTCTTCTTCTTCGGTTCGTGTTTTTCTAATTGTTTATCTTTTATTTCATTTTAGTTCTTCTTTCTCTCTTCGTTTTCCTATCTCTTACGTTCCACGTCTCTCTTTCTTTCTTTCTTCTTCTTTCTTCTTCTTCTTCTTCTTCTTGCTATCTTCTTCTTCTCTTCTTCTTCTTCTTCTCTTTATTTTTTTCTTGCTTTCTTTTTTTCTTCTTTTTCTTTTGTTCTTTCTTGTCTTTTTCTCTTGCTTTCTTTCTTTCTTTTCTTCTTCTTCTTCTTCTCTTCTTCTGTTTTTCTGCTCATTTCGGTTCTTACGTTTCTTTGCTTTCTTTTTTTTCTTTGTAATATTAAAAAGGTTGCCATTGTCTTTGTCATTTTGTTCTTGGCTGTTTTCGTCTTTTCGTGCTTTTCTGTTTGCGTCTTTCTTGTCATTTGTTGCTATCAATAATCTTCTATGTTGATTAGGACTTCGATGCGAGTAATGTTTGATTTTTTTTTTGTTTCCTCTAAGTTATTGTAATTGATGGCATTTTTTAGTAGTTTTTTGGTTTTCTTAAATGTAATTTCAATTTTTTTATTAGCTTATTGTTGTTTTATTATTTAATGGTTAGTTTTTTTGTGTTTTGGTTTTGTCTTTTTGTTCAGCGCTTTTCTTGTTATATAGGTGGTTTAGAGAAATTTTTATGTATAATTACGGTGTGAGTTTTGGGCATGGTCGTTTTTAGTTTGGTGTGTACTTGGTGTTGTATATTGTTGTTTACCTTGCATATAATATTGTTCTTCTTTTTCCTGTTAATCCTTGTCTCATGATATGGATTATACAAATATAAAATTCATCATTTATCACCCTCCCCCCCGTCAAAGATATTCTGCCCTGACAAATGACGACACCAGAAATCTCTATCACGCTTGTTCGTTTTTTTTCTCTGTAAGGCATATCTATGTGTATTTTAATAGTTTTACACTGGATTTGCTTTCTGTTTATGATCTCTGGTTCTGCTTCTTGTTTGTTTTGTTGTTTTGTTGTTTGTTTGTGGTTTTTTTTTTGGTGACACAAGTATCTATAGGTTCCCATGTTAACCTATATACTGTATTATAGTATATTATATGTATTTAGTGTTTATATAGTTATGTTTGATAGTTTTGATTAGGTTATGATTGTGTTTTTATGTTGGGATGTATATTATTAATATAGTTATGTATATAAGTATAATAGTATATTATGTTTATTTATGTATTATATAAATATATTATATATATATATATTATATATTATATATTATTGTATATTGCAAATGTCCAGATATTATTTATTTTTGTTACTAGTTTATTATATTATAATATATTATTTTATATTATATATATTAATTAGTATGGTATATATATATATACTATACCTATACTATTATATTCTTGATAGTTTAGAAGTTGAAGAAGAAAAACCTTCACAACTGATCACAATTTTGAGTATTTCATATCATCAGCCTTTTTCATATGCTTCCATAAAACACTAAGTTCAAAATCTATTAAAGCTGTGCAAGCCTGAATGTGTTTTTTTGTCATTTTTTCATGTTTTAATAATGTTAATTTTTTTTACTGCTTCTTTTAAACATGATAGAGCCAAAATTCTTCTAAAGTGAGATTTGTTGAATCAGAAAGCCATTTTCTGAAATAAAAAAATCTTAACTTTTTTTTTATCTTCTATTTTAGTAGAACTATTGCGCCCTGCTTTGAAAACAGTTTTTTATGACAGATAGTTAAATTTGTATATATATAGGAGATCACCCCATAACAAGAGGAGTGAGAAAGTCAAATTGACCCAGAGGTGTGTCCTGTTGGAGTTGCCCAGAGAGTGGCTGTCTGCAGACGGATGTCACATTTTAGATAGTCATAAAAGTAAATCAAAGTACCCATTAGTGATCTGATCAGACTTAAATACTCATTAAAAACGAGTCTAAGTATAGTCTAAAAGGGTTCCCGTCATAGTGATAATTTATAATACCATCTAGTAGGCATAAACCTGTATAGAGATTCTGATGCGATGATTTTTGTGGTGAGAGAACATTAGAAAAGAAAATTCTCTCACAATTATCAATTCTCCTGACTCTCTATATCCCCAGCGCCCCCTCTATGACGCGCTGACCTTTCGCAGCCTTCTCATCCTACGAGACTGATTGATTCTTCTAGCAATAATGCGCCCATATCCCCATCGTAGCCGACACTTTAGATAATACTAATTCTTCTCATCTATCTCTCTCTCTCTCTCTTCTTCTTCCTCCATCAACTGCTTCATCTCCTGTATCCCACACTCTCCGTGTGCTCAGTATAGATGACAGTATTCAGCATTACAACTTTGTATGAACCCAAGGACAAGAGTCAGTCGCGAACTCTCTCGCCTGGATCTGCGTACGCCTCTCTCGTCGCCGCTACGAAGCGTCATCGACTCTAACTCCGCGTTTGTAGAGCCATATTCTCTCCCGCTGCGAGTCGGCGATTATGCTCGGTACACTAGCACTCGCGCGATCCATGTGTTATCAGCAGTGTCACTGCTCTAGCTCTAAACTGAGTTCAAGTACGCGACGCAGCTAGTCGACTCGGCTGACAACTCCTACGCACAGAGTTGCGAGTGACTTGAGAGACTAGTCGTGTCTCTACATGTACGCTATCACGTAGACATCTAAGTCGACGCGCGCTGGTTCGACGCTCAGACTACAGCAATGCGCAACTGCTGAATCGTCAACGCTCGCAGTCACTATGACTCTGTCCGTATCACTCATGATGCACCTGTCAAGTACCTGATGATATGATTCATCAAGTCGTCAGTGTATTATAACAATTACAGTGAATCGTACAGTCATGCACAAGAGTTTCATAACACATTGAAATGCAGTAAGCTAGCGGGAAATACACTCTACCACATCCTAGATAAGTACACTCGACTCACAACTCTTGCCAACTGGTCCTCTCTATACTACGGCGCTCGTTCACACGTAGATCTCGTTCACGAGATAATGCGTCCGCTCGAATGCGTCCGATCTCGAATTGACCTCCCTTCTACTCTGGGGTCACTCGAGCTCTGTGAGCTATCAACCCTGTCTAATATCAGACATCTGCTGAGGCCTTGTGCGCATGTGAGTCACTGATGTCTCATGACACAGTACGAGTTACATAGGTCTGTGTCTCCAGGATACGCATATGATAATCATTGTATTGTACTTAGCGCGACTCGATATCATTCGTCTTAATCTCACACAGAATCGATCCAGTATGCTCGTGTCCAACAGCGACGATAACGTAGTCAAGCGCACTCTCGCACATACACGAGTGGCAATGCTCGCATGCATGATACAACGAATGCACAGTCTTATAGTGCTCACTGCTCGACGCAGTGCGCAGTGCTCTCGTACACTCTCGGTACTCTCTCGTGCTCACAACCATTGTAGCGCTACGCTCTCTCGTATTCGATCTCTGTATATACACTGAGTGCTTCATAGTGACAAGATACATGAAGAGTGCGTACTGACTAACATACACCATACAGTAGACAATTATTTGTGACTCTATTGCACTCATAATACGCAGCTAGAGTAGAACAACGCTCTAACCGGTAGTCTACGATCGAGACCTAATCATCTGATGATATCAGACTCATCGAGCTGAATAGCACGAGAGCGGACAGCTCTACGCGACATACTCGTCTCTATCTGCGATACTATCGTCGCTCCACGGACGTCGCACGTGTCAGCATCAGATAGCACTGATGCGATATGCTACTCTCAGTATGGGGTCGAGCACTGCCGTGCATAGCTATTCTGAATATCATTTGCGTTGATCTACTCAGAGCTCGTATGTGGCATCACTCTCGTCGTATGTGCACCTCATAGACTATACGCTAGTCACTACGGATAGAACTAGTCACTCTCTAAGGTCTATGATCTCGTAGATGCACACAGTACTCTATTCATAAGCGCCGCGACGCTAGTGCGCACTGTGCTCTAGTCTCTCTACTGCCCTCAGTGGGGTGTGCGTGTAGACAGACATATCATGCTCGCCACTCTTTAGAAGACCTGCGCGTGACGTCCTCAACAATGCTCAAGGACTCTCGACTCATCGTAGATCTTGGCTCCATCGACTCTATAAGGCTTAGCGTACATATTCTTCCAGTATGAGACATCCGGGCTAGCCATACCTCCCGCTGCGATGCCGCATCCATCGGTCCGCCAGCATCTCATCTTAATTAGTCTATCGCTCGTGACCCTGATATTCGTACTGCCCGCTATCGCTAATATATATCGCGCGGTCAGCGATCTAGCCGCTCCCGTACCGGGAACGCTCTCTCGCATACACGCCGTCCTCCGATCGATAAAGGCTCTCTCTCTACACTCCCTCAGTGGCGGGTCTATCTGGGATTTCGAATTCCTATTTCTCTCTCAGCACAGTCTGGTAGCTCTCTACTTACAATTCACATGTCGATTGTAATGTCGCAGTCACCTGATTCTCCTCCCTATATCTTGTATCACACGTATTCTAAATAGCTAAGAGAGTATCATCATCCTACATTAGCTCTCTCACACGTACTATGCTGCATCACTACGTTATAACACGATCCTCTTGCGAGCAAGATGTATAAACGGAAGAGCACTTCGCTCAGTGTATAGTCACTCGGTCTAAGTGCACTCGTACGTATAATCCACACTAAGTCGAAGTCGCAATCCAACGCATCTCACTCTCTCCTCCCCCTGAATGTCAAGAACACTGCGAACCCCTATGCGACTCTGCGTCTCAACTCGCTCAGCCAGGATCTGTCTCCTCTTAGAGTATCTCCATCAAACGCGCTAGTGCCTCGCTCTGGCCTGCTGAGAGAATAGCCCTCTTCGCACTCGTGACGCGTGCGTCAAACAGCCTGCACGCCTCGAAGTCGAATATCTCGCAGCTCGATGCTGTCCACTTCTGCTTACGGCTCTGTAATATCTCTACGTCGCCTCTCTGCGTAACTATTACATCTATATAATCCAATAACTACACAGATCATTAGAAATCGGGCGACTATCATCGCAAGCGTTGTGTCCCACTCTCTACTATAATATCGGACTGCATCTCACACATCATCGTCTCTAGAACGCTCTTCTCTTCCCTACCAGTCGTCGTCTTGTCTTCTCCGCTCATCTCTCGCTCTGCTCCTCCACTCCATCCCAACTTCACTCATACACGTTTGAACCCGGATGACGGCTCCCCTCTGTAGCGTGCGTTCGCCCCATCGTTCTCTCTCTCTCCGTCTTCTCTCTCTCTCTCTCTCTTCCTCTCTTCTCTCTTCTCTCTTCTCTCTTCTCTCTCTCTCTTCTCTCCTCTCCCTCTCTCTTCTCTCTCTCTTCTCTCTACTCTCCTCTCTCTCTCTCTCTCTCTCTCTCTTCTCTCTCTCTCTCTCTCTCTTCTCTCTCTCTCTCTCTCTCTCTCTCTCTCTCGTGGACCCTGACATATGTTATTTATAACACCCCCCCCCCCCACCCAATGTGACTCTACATTTGGTCTTTTAGTACTATTTTCATCATTATCTGTCTACTTTCTCTACACTCTTAAATTATATACTATGCAGAATTCGCTTAGCTGTTGTTGTAGCAGTTTCCTCGTTTTTTTCAGCTCCCTTGTCCTTACTCTGAGAGATATCTCTTGAGCATGCGTAACAAGATCTCAAAAAGGGCAGCTGGAATTTTTTATTTTTTTGAATGATGTCAGCATAAAAGTTTGTTACAATTTTCCTATCTGTCTTTAGGTTTGAACTCGCACTATAAAATTAAAGTTAAATAATCTTGTAATTTTTTTCCACAACCAATAACATTGTATCAATGTATCATAATATTTTTTCTTTCAGATTTTGGATCAATGTCAAAGGAAAGATTATAGAAGGAAATTGAGACAAAAACATCCCAGGAAGGACTTCTCTTTTAATGAAGATGAAAGTTTGCATGCATGTAAGAAATTAAGATTAAGACTATCCCAAAAATCTGTTTCTGAAGACCGTGAAAACATGCTTAGTAATAATTATAATAATTGTAAAGATTCAGGTTCTTGGAGTAAACAAATTAATTCTCAGGAGAAGAATAGATCAGAAAATAGGTGTCATGGAAATGAAAAGTCTGTCACTACCAATTTCAAATTGAAATCACATTCCAGTTCAGAAATAATTATAAAGGGTCATACAAGTATTAAGAAGTTTAAATGCAGTGATTGTTCTTATGAAACCAAATGTAAAAGATCATATAATGCTCACTGTGCAAAACATAAAAATATTAAATTATTCAGATGTGACTATTGTGGTTTTGGAACAAATTACAAAAAAGATTTAGATATTCATAATTTAAAATGTTGCTCGAAGGAAGCTGAATTTAATTCCAACAAAAAGTGTGTTATTGTTACCCAATCAGAAAACACAAAATATTGTTCTTTATCTTTATCAGAGATAATGCTTTTAATTTATAACAATAGTAAATCATTGGATGTAAATGCTGCTGTTCCACCCCCTACGGAACCTTTTAAATGCTTAGAATGCAGTTTTGAAGCTGAGAATCAGAAGTGTTTGGAATTTCATTCACAAATTCATTCTGCAGTCCAGAAATGCCCTGAATGCAGTTATGAAAACACTGATACAGAAATATTCAAAGATCATCTTATAAAAACTCACTTAGATTTAAAGTTCATAAAGAATCCTGAAAACAGGCTTAGTAAAGGTTTCAGCATTGTCAATGATGAGAATGTAAATTATCTCCTGTTATCTTTATCAGAGATAATAAATTTGGTTTGCAATAAAGATAAGTCATTGGATCCTAACACTTCTGACCAAGCCCCTATGGAAATCTTGAAGTGTTTGGAGTGTTCATTTGAAACAAGAAATCTAAAAATCTTTAAACTGCATTCACAAATTCATGTTGAAGTTAAGAAATGCACAGAATGCAATTTTGAAAGTAAGGAAGCAGAGACGTTCAAAGAGCATCTAATAAATCACTTTAAACATGAGAATATAAAAGAACAAAATTTCAGAGAGAGTAAGAACCGACATTTAAATGTTAAGAAGTTTAAATGCAGTGATTGTTCTTATAAAACCAGATATAGAGAATTATTTAATGCCCACTGTGCAAAGCATAAAAATATTAAATTATTCAAATGTGACTATTGTGATTTTGAATCAAATTTCAAATTTAGTTTATTACGTCATACTTTTAATTTTTGCCCTCAGAAAGCTGATTTAAATTCCAACAAAAATTGTGATATTGTTAATCAATCGAAAAACACAAAATATTGTTCTT
The DNA here is from genome assembly GCA_015478945.1 of Trachelipus rathkii. Classification (NCBI taxonomy): domain Eukaryota; kingdom Metazoa; phylum Arthropoda; class Malacostraca; order Isopoda; family Trachelipodidae; genus Trachelipus; species Trachelipus rathkii. Next base: position 92,594 of record JABUQX010083684.1, on the reverse strand, counting down.
TATCTTTATCAGAGATAATGCTTTTAATTTATAATAATATAAAATCATTGGATGTAAATGCTGCTGCTCCACCACCCAAGGAACCTTTTAAATGCTTAGAATGCAGTTTTGAAGCTGAAAATCAAAAGTGTTTAGAATTTCATTCACAAATTCATTCTGAAGTTCAGAAATGCCCTGAATGCAGTTATGAAAACACTGATACAGAAATATTCAAAGACCATCTTATAAAAACTCACTTAGATCAGTCCACAAGTGTAATTGAATCTGTTCCTTACTCTTTCAGAAAAAGATCAAGACAGTCCAACAAAACTTTTACAGACGAATCATCTGATGAAGAACACAGCGAAATGTCAGAAAGCCACAAAAGTCAGGACTCTGACTTTGAAGATGATATATTAGATATTGAAGAGGAGGATATATCGCATAATGACAAGCCTCATAAAAAGAAAAAGTTTAAAGGTCATGATTGTAGTTATGCAACAAATAAAAAAGAAGAATTTGTTGCTCACTGTTCAGATCATGCTAAAGAAAAACGATTTCAATGTGAACATTGTGATTTTAAAACAGATTACAAGTTTGCTATAAAAAGTCATAATTCAAAGCATAATTTAAAGATCACAAAGAATCCTGAAAACAGGCTTAGTAAAGGTTTCAGCATTGTCAATGATGAGAATGTAAATTATCTCATGTTATCCTTATCAGATATAATAAATTTGGTTTGCAATAAAGGTAAGGCATTGGATCCTAATACTTCTGACCAAGCCCCTATGGAAATCTTGAAGTGTTTGGAGTGTACATTTGAAACAGGAAATCCAAAAATCTTTAAACTACATTCACAAATTCATGTTGAAGTTAAGAAATGCACAGAATGCAATTTTGAAAGTAAGGATACAGAGACATTCAAAGAGCATCTAATAAATCACTTTAAACATGAGAATATAAAAGAACAAAAATTCAGAGAACGGAAGAACCGACATTTAAATATTAAGAAGTTTAAATGCAATTATTGTTCTTATGAAACCAAATATAAAGATTCATTTAATGCACACTGTGCAAAACATAAAAATATTAAATTATTCAAATGTGACTATTGTGATTTTGAATCAAATTACAAATGTAGTTTATTACGTCATAGTTTTGAAAGTTGCCCACAGAAAGCTGATTTAAATTCCAACAAAAATTGTGATATTGTTGTTAATCAATCAAAAAACACAAAATATTGTTCTTTATCTTTATCAGAGATAATGCTTTTAATTTATAATAATAGAAAATCATTGAATGAAAATGCTTCTGTTCCATCCCCTACAGAACCTTTAAAATGCTCAGAGTGCAGTTTTGAAACTGAATATCAAAAGTGTTTGGAATTTCATTCACAAATTCATTCTGAAGTCCTGAAATGCCCTGAATGCAGTTATAAAAACACTGATTCAGAAATATTCAAAGATCATCTTATAGAAACTCACATGGATCAGTCCACAAGTGAAAGTGAATCTGTTCCTTACTCTTTCAGAAAAAGATCAAGACAGTCCAACATGACTGTTACAGACGAATTATCTGATGAAGAGCACAGCGAAATGTCAGAGAGAGACAAAAGTCAGGACTCTGACTTTGAGGATGAAATATCTGATGTTGAAGAGGAGGAAATATCGGATAATGACCAGCCTCGTAGAAAGAAAAAGTTTAAATGCCAAGAATGTAGTTATGCAACAAACCGCAATGAAATTTTTATTGCTCATTGTTTAAGTCATACAAATGAAAAACTATTTAAATGTGAGCATTGTGATTTTAAAACAAATTACAGGCAAACAATAAAAGGTCATAATATGAAATGCTTAAAGAATCCTGAAAACACTCTTAGCAAATGTTTCAGCATTGTTAATGACGAACATGTAAATTATCATTTGTTATCCTTATCTGAGATAATCAATTCGGTTTGTAATAAAGATAAGTCATTGGATCTTAATGCTTCTGATCGAGCCACTATGGAAGTTTTGATGTGTATGGAGTGTACATTTGAAACAGGAAATCTAAAAATCTTGAAACTGCATTCACAAATTCATGTTGAAGTTAAGAAATGCACAGAATGCAATTTTGAAAGTAAGGATACAGAGACATTCAAAGGGCATCTAATAAATCACTTTAAACATGAGAATGTAAAAGAACAAATAGTCAGAGACAGTAAGAAACCACATTTAAATATTAAGAAGTTTAAATGCAGTGATTGTTCTTATGAAACCAGATATAAAGATTTATTTAATGCACACTGTGCAAAACATAAAAATATTAAAATATTCAAATGTGACTATTGTGATTTTGAAACAAATTTCGAACGTAGTTTATTACGTCATAATTTTGATTATTGCCCACAGAAAGCTGATTTAAATTCCAACAAAAATTGTGATATTGTAAATCAATCGAAAAACACAAAATATTGTTCGTTATCTTTAACAGAGTTAATGCTTTTAATTTATAATAATAGAATATCATTGGTTGATAATGCTTCTATTCCATCTCTTAAAGAACCTTTAAAATGCTCACAGTGCAGTTTTGAAACTGAAGATCGAAAGTGTTTGGAATTTCATTCACAAATTCATTCTGCAGTCCAGAAATGCCCCGAATGCAGTTACGAAAGTACTGATACAGACACATTCAAAAATCATCTGATAAGTCACTTTAAACAGGAGAATGTAAAAAGAACAAAAATTAGTAATAAGAACCAAAATATAAATGTTAAGAAATTTAAATGTAGTGAATGTTCCTATGAAACCAAATATAAAAAATCATATAATACCCACTGTGCTAAACATAAAAATATTAAATTATTCAAATGTGACTATTGTGATTTTGAATCAAATTTCAAATTTAGTCTATTACTTCATAATTCAGATTATTGCCCAAAGAAAGCCGATTTAAATTCCAAAAAAAATTGTGATATTGTAAATCAATCGAAAAATACAAAATATTGTAATTTATCTTTATCAGAGATAATGCTTTTAATTTATAATAATAGAACATCAGTGGATGAAAATGCTTCCGTTTCATCCCCTACAGAACCTTTAAAATGCTCAGAGTGCAATTTTGAAACTGAAAATCAAAAGTGTTTGGAATTTCATTCACAAATTCATGCTGAAGTCTACAATTGCCCTGAATGTAGTTATGAAAGCACTGATACGGAAACATTCAAAAATCATCTGATATCCCACTTGTATGAAAACGAATCTGTTCCTTTGTTCAGGAAAAGGTCAAGACAGTCTAGTATACCTACTACGGACAACTCGACCAATAAAGATAACAGCGAAATGTCAGACAGTCTCAAAAATCAGGATTCTGACGTAGAGGATGAAATGTCACACTTAATCGGATATAGTGTCAATTCTCAAATGAAAAGGCAATATAAATGTGATGTGTGTGATTTTAAATCTAAATTTTATCCCAATCTTGTCTCTCATTTGCTACTACATAAGGAAATAAATGATTATGGTTATATTACAGCTCAGTTGGAGAATTTAAAAAAGGTTTATTCCTTGTCTGATATAATATCGATGATCTATAAGGATGAAAAAGAATTAAACCAAGAAATAAATTTGAATTCGGATACAAACTTGCATAAATGCATTCAGTGCAGCTTCGAATGCAATGATGAAGAGCAACTTTTGAAACATTTGTCTTCTCATTCAAACACTAAAAAGTTTCTTTGTTCTCAGTGCAGTTTTGAAGGTAGCAACGAAAGTGAGCTTGATTCTCATTTATCAACTCATTCTTCATTTAAATGTTCAAAATGTTCTTATGAAAGTTCTGATGTTGCCACATTTAACTTGCATTCTTGTGATCCCAACAGTGATAAAATCTTTAAATGTAAAAGATGTAATTTTGAGACTAAAAAAGAAAAGCATTTTACTCTCCATTCTCAAATTCATGCAAAACTTCTTAAGTGCACTGAATGCAATTACTTACATCACTGTAGAAATAAATTTAAGAACCATCTTTTAAATCATTTACCATCAAAGTTATATACCTGCTCTGAATGTAGTTATAAAACTAATCATATTATTAACTTCAAAGCTCATCTTTTAAATCACACTGGTATGAACATATTTCATTGTCCTAAATGCGATTATAAGACGAATCAAAAAAAAAATTTTGGAAAGCATCTTGAAGTCCACCGTGAATTTAAAACTTTTAGATGTTCAGAATGTGATTATTCTACCAACAAATCGGGTGCCTTGAAAATTCATATTCTTAATCATAGTCAGAAGAAACAATTCTTGTGTTCTGTATGTAATTACGGTAGCAATTGTAAAAGTGGAATGAAGGTACACATGTTCAAACACTCCAATGAAAAACGATACAAATGTTCGAAGTGTGATTTCGGGACTAATCTTATTGTAAATCTGAAAGATCATGTGGCCAGACGTCACGGTGGTCAGTATTCATATGCTTGTTCTCATTGTGATTTTAAGTGTTATAAGTCATTCTCATTAAAAGAACATTCTCGAATACACAGTGAAACCAAATTATTAAAATGTCCACATTGTAGTTTCGAAACCCATAAAAATTTGAAAATTCATATACAAAACATGCATACCAAAACAAAGATGTTTAAATGCTCCGAATGCAAATATGAAGGCAACCATAGAAGCAACTTCCTTACTCACATTCGCACTCATTCCAATGAGCGGAAATACTCATGTTCTGAGTGTAGTTTTGCTTCTAATCGTAAAGATAATCTGAAAGTGCATATGACGACTCATTTGAAAGAGAAATTGTTCAAGTGTGCTGAGTGCCCTTATAAATGCAGTAATAAATATCAGTTAAGGCGTCATGTACTCAATCACTAGAAAATTTAAGAAAAAAAATTTAATATATTTATATATAAAATTTAAAAAGAAGAAGAAATCTTAGTGTTGAAATGAGGTTTGTTGAGTTGGTAGTTTTATTGCGAAATTGAAGTTGGATTTTCTAATAAGTTGAGTTGGAGTCAGATTTTGGAAAGTGTTTTTTAAAGATATTTATTTAATTCAATCGTGCTTTACATTTTAGATATTCTTTTAAAAAAATTCCATTGTAAATTCATACTTTGCCTTATTTAGTTTTCTCAAATTAAATCTAACCATTGCACTGTTCGTTATATTTTTGTTCATATGGTAAAAGCAATGTTTGAACATTTTCAAGGGGGTTTGAGCACATTTCTTCTGTCAATATAAAGTTAAAGATAAAAATGCTTCAGAAAAAGTTTGTAAAAAGAGATTGAAGAAGAATACTGTAGAAAAAACTCACTCATACTTGATCCTTCAACCTAAATCCTTATTTGCAACAGAAAGTATCCGAAGATACTGGAGGAAGTAAGTATAAAATTTGAGGAAAATATTCCCCAAAAGAAATTTAAAAGTTGTATCAAATTGAACGTTAAAACATGGACTGGTTACCCCATTTATAGTTGATAATAATGTTACATACAAGTGCTAGAAATAAACAAAACGAAATTGAGTCTTACCGAAATGATTTGAATCTCTTCATTAATTGGAAGCGTATATTAGGAGTTTAAGTTAAATTTATAGCAAATGTCAAATACACAATAAAAGTGCTCATAAGTAACACTAACCCATATAATAAATTATTGAACAAGTGAACTCACGGTCATATTAACCCTTATTTTAATATTAAATCTATTGGCTGGTATTATTGTCCATTAGCACTTTATAAGCAAGTTTAAACTTTCTCAATTTATATTATTTCAAAACCACTGACACTATTATGTTTCTATTATATTTACTATCAAAAATTAAATAAATACTCCGGCTCGTGTTGAACACTTGACAATGATAAATTAATTTTCTGCATATTTGCAAATGACGTTTTATCCAAATTAACCTTCATGCCTATCTGCGAAAAAAAAATGAATAAAAAGAACGGTGGCTTCATTAACCGGATAAAATTACCGTTACCGTTACGATAACTCTAGCTAATTTTAAAAAATTGTATAGTTGAATGGTGGCAATGTCAAGTCAATTTTTAATGTTTTATTTGATTTATTACCTTTTTTTTATTGTTATTATTTCTTCAAATTTTGTTGAAAACCGTATTATTTTTTATAATTTGTTTTTAAGATAACTTCATTATTTTTTTTTAAAATACATTCGGAATAATTTTACGTAAAATATTATTAAAATTTATTTAATAAATGTCATTAGAATCCTAGTTATATGAGCAAGGTGAATGGTTCCTTGATTTTAAACGGTACTATTTGTTGTTAAAAGTTGATTATCTAATCTTTACAATTTTTTATTTTTAAAAAAATATGTTTATTAGTTATTCAATATTCTCATTTATTTGAGTGTGACCTTGACCTAGAAAATAACCTTAAGATTGATGTGATGACGAGGATCCTTGTGGTGCTTATCTATTAACCCCTTTACTGCGGCGCGTCTATATATAGACGGCCCCAAAAGTGGGCCCATATTGCGGTGAGTCTATTTATAGATGGCATTTAAAAATTGGTTAATCGCACTTTGCGGTGGCTTCTATTTATAGACGGTTTCAAATTAATAAAAACTAGTTGGAAACTCATTATTTTTTCATCGCTTCTATGTATAGACGACTCCAAAAGTGGACCCATATTGCGGCGAGTCTATTTATAGACGGTATTTGCTGTGGATTCTATTTATGGACTGTTTAAAAATTAATAAAAACTAGTTGAAAACTCTATTTTTTTATGGGAACAAAAATATATTTCTAACCAGAAAGCGCTAGTTCTCAATCAATTGTGAATAAAGATAGAGTGATTTTGTGACTCGTAACATTGTTACATGGCACTTATATATATATATATATATATATATATATATATATATATATATAATATAATATATATTAATATATATATATATATATATATATAAATTATATATATATATATATATATATATATATATATATATATATATATATATACTTAATGTTTGAAACTAATAGTCCACGCTATTTTATCAGCTACATCTAGCTCGAATTTAAAAATTTCAGTTCGTAAAGTATATTTAATAAAACATATTTTTTGTTCATACTGACATTATGGCGGCGAGTCCATAGACAGAAGAATTTTTATTTGGTAGCTTTGGTCGAGGTGCCGCCGCAGTGAAAGGTTAATACAGTAACAATGATAACCTATACTCCCTTCGGAGGAGTTTGAGACAGACTTGAGAGATTTTGTTATCCGTTCATTAATTAAAATGGGTAGAGTAGAGTCTGGTATTCATAGATTGTAGCCCTGAGTTGAAGTTTGCATATTTCATAATTGGTGAAGTAAGTCTCAAAATTTTAAGGCGACAACACAACCATGGTGGAAACTTTACTTTTTGGGAAATTAAAATTTCTTGTTTTCTTCATCGTAAATGTTGTTGTTGTTGATTGTCACACGACAGCAGTTTAAATTTAAATATTTTAGTTGTTCGATTAGTAGTGATTGGACAAAAAATTTTATATGCTTTTTATACTGTACGAGATTTGTATGTCAGAATCGAATATATTACCCAGATAATGTACTCTTAATTTCAATTTAATAATTATTAAGTTCGTGCAAATGTCTTGCTAGTCATAATTTTATTATTTTTATACTTTTTGTTATTGTCATAATTATGTCCTCGTAAAACCTATTTTTTTATGGTTTATAAAAGATTGTAAGTTAATTGAAATAAATGTTTTTTTTAATTATATTTGAAATATTTAAAAACCCTCTTTTTTATTGTATTTATTGAACTAATTTTTTTTTTTTACTGAATTCTATTTTAATCTACAAATAGCTTGCTTTTTTGCATTAATTTTAAAGAAATATTAAATTTTGCAGTTGTATGACGGACGCTTATTTTATTTTGCAGACATTTGAGTGACTGGCTCAAAATTGAATAAGCCATCGTTTTTCTTGATATGAAAAAAAGAGAGCTAATCATTTTATGTAATGAGTCATTAATATTTGAAGATTCAGTGTTTGTATTTCCAACTTTTCCCATCCTCTTTTTTTCTCAGTTTTTTTATTTGTGGGCAGTATCCAATATTGGGCTCGGCTGAGCCCAAATTTTCACCCCCCCTAAAAATGGACAAAAATTCGGAATTTTCAGCGCGATTTCGACGCCTATAAAACACTAAACTGTAGCTTTTTTTGCCCCTCTAAAACGTTGTTTTCCGGGTGTTTTTCCTGTGTCTGTAGTCATTCTTTCAGAATTTTTAATTTTTCAAAACCCATGTTTTTGACATTTGTCGTATCAACTCCTAAACTATTTTTCGAAATGACTTCAAACTTTAAATATGCATAGATAGGTCCATTACCTACAATATTGTAGAAGTGCTTTTTCGATTTTTTTAGTTTTGTGCTCAGCGTTGTCCAATTCCCAAACCCACTTTTTCTTGATTTTGAAATGAAAAATTGCGATAATTTTTTTCTTGTTCGGGCGAAGTGGATGAAATTTTCAGGGCATATTTAGTCGGGGGAGATGCACATTTTTTACTTAGATAATTTCTTTGTATATGCATTAGTTTTGGATTTGTTCTTGGAACAAATTTTCAAAAAAAAAAATTTCTGAAATTTTTTTAAAAATTTTCTTTTGAGTATACAAAAAAAATTATTTGAGCATAAAAGATGCATCTTGCCCAACTATATAAGCCCTGAAAATTTGATGTTGATCGGATGAGTAGAAAAAAATATATAGCAATTTTTCACTTTTCCAAAAATTCAAATGTTTGAAAAAGTGAAATATTTGGATTTTTTTTTATACTTGTCCGATCAATATCAAATTTTCAGGGCTCTTATAGTCGGGCGAGATGCATCTTTTGTATTTAGATAATTTTTTTGTATACTCAAAAGAAAACGAGAACAAATCTAAAACTAATGCATACACAAAGAAATTAAACAAATAAAAAATGTGCATCTCCCCTGACTACATATGCCCTTAAAATTTCATCCGCTTCGCCCGAACAGGAAAAAAATTATCGCAATTTTTCATTTCAAAATCCAAAAAAAGTGGGTTTGGGAATTGGACAACGCTGAGCACAAAACTAAAAAAATCGAAAAAGTACTTCTACAATATTGTAGGTAATGGACCTATCTATGCATATTTCAAGCTTGAAGTCATTTCGAAAAAAATTCTGGAAGTTGATACGAAAAATGTCAAAACATGGGTTTTGAAAAATTGAAAATTCTGAAAGAATGACTACAGACACAGAAAAACACCCGAAAACAACGTTTTAGAGGGAAAAAAAGCTACAGTTTAGTGTTTATAGGGTCAAAATCGGCTGAAAATTCCGAATTTTATGTCCATTTTTAGGGGGGTGAAAATTGGGCTCAGCCGGAGCCCAATATTGGATCCTGCCCTTATCTGAATTTTTTAGTTTTGACAACAATAAAAAAAATGCCCTCGTTGCATACCCATACGAACCTTCAACAAAATCTACATAAAGAAATATTTATATTTTTTCTTTTACTTTACTACAGTATGACTGATTTTAATTTTAGCCTCTAAAGCAGTGATTCCCAACATTTTGTAATACACGGCACCCTATTTAAGGCTGGAATTTTTGAGGCACACTTGTTATAATAATAATAATAATAATAGATTTTAAATTTAAAATATCTATAAAACATACCTGTTAAAATTTGATAGCTGGAGTTTGCGGTTTAGAATCGATTAACGGGAAATTTGTGCTTTTTTTTTTTTTTTTTTTAATTTTTTTTTTTATTACAGATAACACCACCACTCACGGGCAGGGCCCTAATCTAGGAGGGGGTGCACTCAATTAACGAAATAACGAATTTACAAATATGCCCATCTACCAATATTGGCATTATTAATTAATTAATATCACTATAACATTAACCTCGATACATTAAAATTGCTACCTTCACTAACACTAGCACTGTTATCAATAATATATTATCACTAATACTAACACTCTTTGTTATCAATAACATATTATCACTAATTATCAGGGATGGCACGGAAAAAATCAATTGATTTTTTCAACTGATTTTTTCACTTGATTTTTTGCTCCAAAAAATCATGATTTTTTGCTCTATTTGATTTTTTGCTTTTTTTATATATTTTTTT
>JABUQX010083684.1:72500-77500 GCA_015478945.1 Trachelipus rathkii | reverse complement strand
ATATAATATATATATATATAGTGATGGGTAAATGCCAGGACACTTAAGAATTGGGCAAATGCCCTGGGCATTTATCTGGGCATTTGTCCAATTTGGCTTTTAGAGGGGCAATTTATAACTTTTAATATAATATATATAGTATATATATATATATATATACTAATATATATATATATATATATATATATATATATACTATATATATATACTAATATATATATAATATATATATATTATAAGGTTACGAATGAGAATAAGGGGAATCTGCTTAGTATAAAAATAGGGATGGGTGCTTTCGTTGCTGATGAAATGAATGTGAGGGGTGTGGAGGGAGCACTGTCGAAAATCTGCATAACATTGGCACTTATGACGAGATGATAGTGAATGTGTGGTGTTGGCTTATGGTACAAGGAGGAATATAGTATTTTCGGGATGAGGTCCATTAGAAAGGAAAGCGGTAATGGTTAGAGTGAGAAAGTTGAAGAATGGTAAATCTGCAGGTATATAATGACATTAACTGGTGAAATGTTGAAGAAATGGAGGCGAAGATGGTGAATTGATAAAAGATTTTGGAAAGTTTGTGCAAGATAAGGTGTTTATTGGGTGAGGGGTATGATTACGAGAAATTGGAGCACAGCAGTAATATAAGGGTAAGGGATATAAGGATAACTGAGAAATTATAGGGGGATTAGCTTATTGAGTGTTGTAGAGAAGATATAAATTGGTATTTTGGTCGAAAGAGTGAGTTGAGTGACTGAAGGGCTGAATTGGTGAAGAACAAGGTGCATTTAGAAGTGTAGAGGGGATGTGTGGATCAAAATCTTTACATTGAAACACACCAAGAGAAAAGAGACAGAAAGAAGATAAATTGTATTTAGGTTTTATGGATTTGCAAACAGGTGTAAGATAGCATTAATATGAAAGCTCTGTGCAGGTGCTACTGAAATATGATGCTGTTGGAAGGCTCCATATGAATGGAATCAAAAGTAATGTATGACGATAGGGAAGCGTATGTGTAAGAATAAATGGTATAGAAAGTGATTGGGTTAATATTAATAGCCGAGTGAGCAGGGATGTTGTTATGACTCATGTGGTTATTCAATTTTGTATGTGGATGGGGTTTAAAAGAATTGAGGTAGGGGTGGCAGGGATGGGTGTTAGAATAATGGAGAAATTGGTAAGAAGAGATGGAGGGATGCCCTACCTATTATAAATGCGAAATGATTTGGTTTGTGTGGCAAATTTGAAGAGTTTTAAGAAGATTTGTATAGAGATTTGCATTGGTGCGTAAAAGGATGGGTTTGAAAGTAAACGTAGATAAGATAAAGGTTTGGTTGTGAAGTGAGGACAGTTCTCGGTGTGAAGTTATTGTTAGATGGTGAGCACTGAACAAGTGTCTGAATTTAAACACAAATAGTATATATTTGGATGAAAGGGAAACGGATGATGAAGAATGTAGTAGAAAAAGTTGTGAATGGCAGGAAGGTGGCCTGTGAACATTCAAATCTTTTGTGGATGTGAAGGGCTAAGCCTTGAGTACGCTAGGGTCTTACATGAGGGTAATGTTGTTACCTGTGTTAAATTAGTAAATGACTAAAATGAAGAGCTATGGCTGGAATAAGAGGGTAAGATCTAAAGTACAATGTGTTCAAGATGGACAATCTTGAACACATTAAGAAATTGTGTGGTGTGAAGAATTGTTAAATGAAGAGAATAAAATGAAATTAAAAAATGAGAGGATTTGGTCATGTGGAAAGGATGATGATAGTCCGGTTGGTTAAGCGGATGTATGGTGGTGAGTGTGCTGGAAATCGACAGGCTGGGAGACCTGAAGAAAAAGTGGATTGAAGTCAGTAAGGATGCCTGGAGGAGAGAAATGTGAGTTTGGAAAAGGGGAGAAGAAAGGTTCATAATAAAAGAATGAATTCCGGGGTTTTGTTGAGGGGGTAAAAAATGTGACCCCGCATAAGCCTGATGAAGAAGTTATTGCATTGTGTTATAGGTTGAGTGGTACATGGTTGGTTAAAGAGTGGTTGTGGAATAGAAACAGTGTGTACAACTAAATGGCAATGTCATCATGGGAAATAGTGAAAGAGTGGTGTCCCACAGGGTCAAGTGCTGGGGTAACATTGTTCCTATATAACCTATATAAATGATTTGACCAGAACCTTAAATGTATAGGTTTCTAAGTTTGCAGATGATACCAAAAGTGGCTACTACCTCAGTAGGAAATAGTGAAGATGGTTATAAATATTCAAAAAAATGATCTGGATAAACTTTTGGGTGGGCCAGATAAGTGGCAAAATGAATTAATGAAATTAAGTTTCTTCATCTAGGTTTCTCTAAAAATAAAAGTTTTAATTACGATGTGAATGGGAATTGGCTTGAGTCTGTGGGCCAAGAAAAAAGATTTAGGTGTGAAATATAAGCAGTAATTTGAAAAGTAAGCTAATCAGTGTTTTGGGAGCAAGAAATTAAGCTAATAGATGCTGGGTATAATAATCGTAATGAATGTTTACAGTAAAGCAAGGAATATAAGAAAACTGTAGGAACTATCATGTTAGCCCAGTATTAGAGTATTGTGCACAAGTTTTGGATCCTTTATTTAAAGAACTTAGATATGCTAGAGAGATAGCAATGTAGAGAACACAAAAGTGGATTTCTCTGGGTTTTGAAGGGTAAGAGCCTAATGAAGAGAGGCTGAAGGAGTTTCGGAATGTTTTCTGTAGAAAAGGCTTCTCCGAGGGGACATGAAACAAGTCTACAAAAATATTTACATCTATTATATGCAGATGCCAAAAAATTCTTCTTAGTAGAGCACAGACGGGAGACCAAGGGGCGAATAAGTAAGAAAATTAAGAAGAAAGCATGCCATCTTGGAATGTAAGAAAGCAATTTCATTCTGCAAACAGGGTTGTTAAATTTCTGGAGTTGTTTGCACAGGAAGTTGTTGAAAATGACTCGATTGCAACATTTAAAAAAGGTTTGGGTAGGTATATGGATGGGTTTGTGTGTCATATAGTTTATTTTAGTAAAGCCAAATTAGCGGGTTTTTTTGTTACAGTAGTTATTAAGGTTACTGCATGTTACTATAAAGTTATTAAAGCTTTTAGTGTGTGTTGGCGTGTACTTTAGCTATAGTTTTTTTTTCTTTTTTAGTTTGTAGACTTTGTGTATACTAGAAAAGTTATTGACAAGCCCTAGGATGTTTTGTGGATTTGCATGAGCATGTTTTTTAGACTTTGTGTATACTATGCAAGTATTGACAAGCCCTAGGATGCTTTGTGGATTTTCATGATGATAACATGCTGTTTTGTGATTGGTCTAGTGGCTTGACTGGGACAGTCTTGATACGCCCATGGTGGCTTCTTAACTGTCTTTTTATTTCCAATGTTTCTAATGTTTGAACGAGATGCTATTGTGAGGGTTTGTTGCGATTAACGTGAAGCTCTAAGGTGGATTTTCTGACTGTAATAAGTTTCTCACTAAAAGGGTATAAAGGGACGGTAAAGCTGTGCTTAATTTTCAACTTTTGCGTCATATTATTCTACTACTTTTCCGTTTCCGGTGCATGTTGCCTTTACCCCAGTCCTTGGGGAGGGAAGGTGGTGATGATGACGAAATATAAATACAAATACAATACTAAATAAATGCGAAAATTGAAATAACTATATTTTTGAATGTTTTTTTTCTCAAATGCTGTCAATATTTCATCTTTTAACTGATAATTTTATAAAATGCCCAAGTTTTTGGCGGGCATTTATGAAAATGGGCAAATGCCTGGACAATGCCCTTTTAATAAATGCCTGCCCACCTGGGCCATTTGCCCGCGTCATCACTATATATATATATATATATATATATAAATATATATATATATATATATAATATATATATATATTATACTAAATATATTAATTTGTAAAGGGAATTTTCACCAAATTTAGGGAGCTCGAGCCGACGGGAAACAAAGGGGGGACGTTTTCCCATACCCCGTAGGGGAAGGGGCGGAGAAACCCCCGCGACACCCAAAATACCAAAAGCGGGGTTCCGGGACCCTCCGGAGGGGGGAATTAAGTCCCTACCCCTATATTTGAATTTCAATACTAGTGCAAAACATATATAATCCATTGTAAAATCTCATTCATTAAGGTCGGAGGTTGGGGAAAGAGGTTTGGTGAGGTGAATTTGAGTTGGGTCCCTGTCCCGCACCCTGGTAACAATTAATACTTAATAGATTGTAGCTAAAACTCGAAATTATATATAGCGTCGGCGGGGTGACCAGGCCCGCCTCTTAAGGAGAGGGTTGATTCGGTCCACTCTAAATAAAAATAAAAAATAATAATAAAAAAAAAAAAAAAAATTTTCGCTCATTTATAGCCACGCGGTAGTACTATAAAATTTATTAGATCATTATTTAAATTCTAGAAAGTTTTATATTTTTTAAAAATGTTTAGAAAATTAGGGTACAAAATTTCCTTCAATAGAGAACTTCACTTTTGAAAAAGTGAGTTTTTTTAACTTCGTTATAAAATGGAAAAATTGTGGATCGATTTTTAATTATTTTTTCAGTGGATTCACTCTCGAGAATGTTAGCTTTAAACTGGCAAAGTAAATTTTTGATCCAAGCAGTATTAGTGGCAAAAAAAACGGGGCCTAACTGGGTCCGATTAACCCCGCCGTAAAAATTGATGGGGGGGGTGGCTCGGATACCACCATTGTTTTCGTAATTTACGTAATTATTAATTGACATTCTTTATTACGTATAATTAATTTTAAATGTAATAAAAAGTTACTTTATAATTAAAGTGAAAATTTTTTAAAAAAATGAATTTTTAAATAAAAAAAAACGAGTTCAAAAAAGTGTCAAAAAATTTTTGGGGGGGAGGGGTGAATCGGACCACCTTATTATATCGTATTTTATTTATCTTATTGACATTTTTGATAACTTATTACGAATTTTAATATGATAAATAATTATTATATTAAGTAAAAATAAA
>JABUQX010083684.1:65000-67500 GCA_015478945.1 Trachelipus rathkii | reverse complement strand
CTTTTTAAGAAAAAAGGGAATATAAGAACCTGCCACCTTCTTCCAGCGAACCTAACCTTATATGGTTCGCCCATTCCTGTAACTTCACAGTTCAAATTTCTAGGACTCATTCTAGATGACCACCTAACATATGCACCGCATATTAAACACCTGAAAACAACTTGTCATCGCCCTAATCCGATCGAAACTAGACTATGGCTGTGCAGTATATGGACAGGCCTCCACAACACTACTACACCTGTTAGATCCCGTCCAAAACGAGGTGATCCATTTCTCCACTGGAGCCTCCCGATCGTCCCCCTGGGTGGGTCTTGAAGTTGAATCCTGTGTAATGCCACTCTCTCTTCGAAGAGAATACATCATGTGTACAAGTTATCTTCGTTTTCAAACTCCAATATCGTCTGCTCTGACACCGATTATGCAGGATACCTCAGAATCCCAATTACTGGTCATTTGCAAACACGGTTCATAACATCCCTTTGCAAAAGGTGCTGCCTTTCTCTTTCGGCAAAGGGTACACACCTTGGCTATTCCCCGCTCCCACCATTTGCTTTGCTCTGACCTCTCTCTCTCCAAATCTAGCCATCCTGTTGCCTTGTTAAAAGCATCATTCCTGCCTCATTTCGCAGTTCATAATGAATTTACTCGTGTTTACTGACGGCTCTAAAACAGGGGACAGTGTGTGCGCATCTGCTGTCTTTCCTGACCGCAACCTCTCCCATACCCTTCCCCCTCATGCTTCAATTTTTACTGTAGAATTAATGGCTATAATGATTGCCCTTTCTCGAATTCTAATCCTTAACCAAGACCACTCTTATGTCACTTATTCAGATTCGCTCAACGCGCTACAAGCGCTTAAAACCTCTTATTCTAAAAACGCAATGATATCCTTGTACATCAATTTCTTCGGCTGCTCCACTCCCGTAAGAAACAAATTATTTTATGTTGGACCCCCCTCATGTAGGGGTAACTGGCAATGAAATCGCTGATAGAGAGGCCAAAATGGCCGCCGCCTCTTTTCAGAGTTCTTCCAGGTACCTCCCGGATGCCATTCTATAAGGCCGCCTATATCCCATCAACTGATTACTATTCTGATTGAATAGGTTTGGAAGTTATGTAAAGAATCGTTTATAGAGGGTATAATTCTGAAGGATTGGAGGAGAGCAGTATGTAGTACCCTTATTTGAGGGTAAGGTGAGTTGTATGAAATGTAAGGGAATTAGTTTATTTGAGTGTTGTAGGGGGGGAAAAAAAGAGCCCGTCGAGAGACAGACTGGTGAAGACCAAGGTGTGCTTAGAAGTGGTAGATGATGTGTAGGTCATATTTTTACATTGAAACAAATGAGAGAAGAAGAAATTGTATTTAAGTTTTTTGGGCTTGCAACAGGCGTATGACAGGATTAATAAGGAAGCCTGTATGACGATAGTGAGGAGGTGTAAGAATATATGGAGTTGAAATTGAATATATTAATAACTGAGTAAGGCCGGGATGCGTGTGTCATCTTCGCTATGTTTTTTTTTAACTTAAGTGATCAACATCAAATTTTCAGGGCTTTTATAGTCGGGTGATATACTTTTTTTTTACTTGGATAATTTTTTGCTTACCCCCCCAAAAAAAAAATTTTTTTCCTTTTGAAAATTTGTTACAAAGACATCTAAAACTACTGCAAATACAAAAAAAAAAATATCAAAATAAAAAATGTGCATCTCCCCCGACTATATAAGTTTCAATTCTGATCGCTTTACCAGAAAAAAATATCGCAATTTTTCATTTTCAAAAAAAGAAAAAGTAGGGTTTGAAATTCGTTCATTGTTGAGATCTGGGGTCAAAAAGACCCCATCTATGTACAAAAGTTTGAAGTCATTTCCAAAAAAATTGTAGATTTTGGATCGATATTTCAAAAAACATAGGTTTACAAAAAATACAAAAATGACAACAGACACAGAAAAACACTCGTAAACGATGGTCAGCAAAAGCTACATAAGATAACTTTAGGATTATTTATGCCTAAATATTGGAAATAAATTGCTTTGCTTAGGATTCTATCCTTGAACAGTCTCCACCCTTTGTATTTAGGACCAGTAATAAATTTTTGCTGTGATTTTGTACGAATCGGTGAGGGAACGGTTCTGCCCAACTATGACCTAAATTTGTGCTTTATGCATTAAGCATCTTTTTTAAATTTTGTCTTTAATTAATCTGTACAGTAGGCTAATGTCATCTTGCTTTGCTTTCAATATTTTGTTAGGACTATTGTCGTCAGACAGTTTTCTGTTTTATAGATTGCTTTAGGACTTCTATCTTTGAGTAGCTGTCTTCCTTTAAATATTTGCTTACTTGTTTCTACACTGAAACATTCACTTAGTTAAGTGATTTTATTAATTGGTTTGAATGTTTATTCATTACTTGGATACTTTACTTAAAATTTTATATTGCTTGAGTTTATTTGACATAAATTCTGGTTTAGGCTTTGAGCTATGATTAACAGCGTTACCTTTA
>JABUQX010083684.1:45000-60000 GCA_015478945.1 Trachelipus rathkii | reverse complement strand
AATATAACTCCTATTTTCAAAAAAGGAGATCGTAAGCTCCCTAATAATTACAGGCCAATTAGCTTAACTTCTATAGTTGGCAAAATTTTTGAAGCAATAGTAACTAATAGATTAGTTTCACACCTTGAAGATCATGGATTGCTCAAAAATTCCCAACACGGGTTTAGAAGAAATAGATCATGCTTAACTAATTTACTAAAAAAATTTAATATAGTTATTAGCGATGTAGATAATTACAAATCTTTTGATGTTATTTATTTAGATTTTCAAAAAAGCTTCGATCCGTCCCTCATCCAGATTACAAGAAAAATATAAACCACCCAGGAGCAACTCTAAGAGGAAGGCTTTTAAAATTTGGATTTAAAAATTGGTTATTGGACCCGACGCAACGAAGTTGTTGTCATGGTGAGTGCCTCAGAATGGGCCCCTGATTTATTAGTGGTGTACCACAAGGATCTTGTTCTGGGTCCAATACTTTTTATTTATAATATGTAAAATAGACATAGATAATGACATTTTAAGCAATATCTCGAAATTTATGCTTTACGCGATTCATTGAAATCGCATAAATTGTGAAAAAGATTGTCAATCGCTCCAGAGCGATTTGAATAAGACTTGTAAATTGGTTCAAAAACGTGGCAAATGAAATTTAATACCGATAAGTGTAAGGTTATAAACATTTTGGAAGTAGCAACAATGAATATGATTACAAATATAGATGACTCAGTTATCAAGTTGTCAGTGAGAAAAAGATCTAGGGGTATTAAAATAATAAGGATTTAAAATTTGCGAGACAATGTGCTGAAGCTGTTAAGAAAGCAATAAAGCTCTAGGCTTTATTGCCAGAACTTCGAATATAAATCTAAAATATATACTTCCTCTTTATAAAAACATTAGTTAGACCTCATCTGGAAATACGCAGTGCAGTTTTGGAGTCCATACCTCAAAAAGGACATAGAAAAAATTGGAAGAATTCAAAGAAGGGGAACCAAATTAATACCAGAATTGAGAGGTAAGTCATACGACCAACGACAACGCGAATTAGATATACATTCTTTTTAGAAACAAGAAGATTGAGAAGGAAAAATTAAATCATCTCCTTCAAAAATACTAAATAAACTTGAAAATAATCGATTACAGGCAGTTCTTTAGATATGATTTTAACCGTTGTAACACGAAGTAATGGGCATAAACTTTGTCATAAACAATTTCAAACAAATATAGAAAAGAATTCTTCACTTACGATGTAATTGAGAAGTGTGAAATAGTCTCTCTTATGAAATAGTGAACAGCGGCAACATCGATTTATTCAAGAAAAAGTTAGATAAACACTTTAAGGAAATTGGTCTGTGAACTTCAACTCATACCGAATTTACTTTTAATTAAAACGATTAGAAATTAGATAAGGTGAAATCAAACGAACTATTAAATCCATTTGGTAAATGTTAAAAGTACTCTTTAAAAAGTCAGGGGGGGGGAGGCGGGGGGCGGGGGGGGGGGGCGATGAACTTATATTGAACAGTTTTTATGTTTACCCCTTAGCGGTAAATTTACCGGCAAATGTCTACCGGCTGTCTATGCGCTCTAAGTCGGTGGTCGCGTTAATGCACACTATCATCTTTATTTGTAATAACAGCTTTGAAGTTCACTGCTTGGAGGATTATTTCTAACGTTCTAAGCCGGTGACATCATCGAGCACACTTTCGTCTTAATTTGTAATAACAGTTTTGATGTCCACCACTTAGAGGGTTATTTCTAACATTCTAAGCCGGTGACATCATCGATCACACTTTTGGGGTTCACCGTTTAGAGGGTTAATTATAACGTTCTAAGCCGGTGACCTCATCTTCCTTCAGACTAGCCTTGAGTGAACTGTAAAGTCTTTGCTAGTCGGTGTTCTGTAGTTCTTCTTCTTCTTCTTCTTCTTCTTCTTATTATTATTATTATTATTATTATTATTATTATTATTATTATTATTATTATTATTATTATTATTATTATTATTATTGTTATTGTTATTATTATTATTATTATTATTATTATTATTATTATTATTATTAGTAAATAATAATAGGAAAAACACCTTGGCCTCTTTTCAAGGAATTCAAATAAAATTAACAAAATCATAAAACTTTTTAAAAATTAAGTATATCACAAATTTAACCCAAACCTGGCCTCGACCAAGCAGTTTCTGACAACTTTCATATTTAGCTCGTTGCGTCCCAGAGTAGATATTTCCTCTTTACTATAATATGGTTTGTGGATATATATATATATATATATATATATATATTATATATATATATTATATATATATATATATATATTATCCATATATATATATATATATATATCTATAATATATATATATATATATTATTACTATATATATATATATACTATATATATATATATATAGTTGTGTTCAGAAACTAAATTTTCAGAAAATAAGATATACACGCTCTGGGTTACGAAAGGGTATCTTTGGTATGGAGTGTGCTTTCTCACCGTATGAAAAATTTAAAATAGTCAAATGCTATAGAGTTAATCCTTCAAAGTTCTAAATTTCTAATAAATTTAAAACCAGGTTAAGTGTTGTTATCTATACAGATTTACAGAATTGAAAATAAGTACTAATGTTTATCAAAAATAATTTTAAATTAATAAAAACAATATGAATCAGATGGCAGACACGAAGATGTCAAAGATTTTGAATTTAGACTGGGAAAATATAGTAATCTACAAGGAGTATTAATCAGGCTTTTTTAAAGAGCAGAAGACAGAGGAGCAACTCTTCTGAAGCTCTATACCTTTTTCGTAAGAGGAGGAATTAGATTAGTTTTGTACTTACGTCCTGAAGGGTAATTATATCCCCAACCTTTTCCATTCCCAAGACTGCGAATAAGTAGCCATGCAAGTGGAATGGATGGCTAGCATTCAGCAAACCTGAAATGTGAAAACAGATTAATTGTACACCTAAAACAATGGTACATGATGGCCCGCGAAAATCCAAGTTCTTGGGATACTTTTTGTTTTTGTTTTGCTTTTTTATGGGAATTTATATACTATTAATAATCTTTTAAACTTTCAACTGGAAGTCCTGCAAAAACTTTACTTGTAAATACCTCGAATCGAAATTATTATAGCTATTGCTTTTGAATTTTAAATGTGGGTCAGTCAGTCAAGTATGTTAAAAGAAATTGACTGACCACCAGTTAGGAAAATTGTCGCCTTTTTGATCGCCAGATATAATATTAAAAAGAAAATCACATGATATAATATATACTGTAGTTCCATATTTGTTCTTATTTTTGATGATACTTTGAAAAAAAAAAAAAAAAAAAAAAAAAAAATGAAAAAATTATACTTGACACTATTTTCATTACCTGTATCAACTAAAATAATCTCCACAAGGCTTCCAAGTTTCACATTAAGCTTGTGGGTACAGCGACAAAATTCTTTGTCGCAGTTTGTCACGGTGCTTGAGTTGCAGAAAACGTTTTGGTTTACATCGTTCGGTTGCGACAATGGCGGAACATTTGGTAGCTTTAAGCTTATGTGGTTCAGAAGAGGAATGAGTATTCTGTGACGTTCATCCACTAAAAAATATTAAATCAGAGTGTTTGAAATGATGATGATATTATTATTATTATTATTATTATTATTATTATTATTATTATTATTATTATTATTATTATTATATTCAGAACAATAAATAAATAGATGTCTTTGTAACATAGTATTTAGCTTTAGAAAACGATATATTTATGCTAAAATATTTATTTTTTTGTGTTTAGATTTTGTGCCGGGATGAAATTAGGGAAGGGAGATTAGGCCTATAAAATTTTCTAAAATTCCAAACTATAAATAGGAATATAGTGAAATGTCTCTCCACCTCTGATCTATGATCATCACCCAATTGAGTCTCATTCACTCCTTTACAGTAACATCTTAGCGTTTTATATTATCATATAATGATTCATCATAACTTGTACTATCAACCGAACATTACTATCCTCTAACGAAAGGCAAAAAGATCATGTATTTGAACTATCCATTTGTACAGAAGAGAATAAAGCATCCTTACTGTCCACCCGAGAAACTTATAGACGATAAAATATCAGACATTAAATTGTTACTTCGATCAAAGGCATGTTTTCATGTATACAAAGATCTTAACTTTTTTCAAATTCAGCTGACTCAACAAGCCCTAATTTAACATATCATTCATTAAATTTTAACATAGCAATAGTAATCTTTAATATTTACCCAGCATAACCAGAACACATGTCCCTACGAAAATTATAACAACAAACACAGATACTTAACATCAAACCCTAGTGCAACACAAGCATGGTGATATTTCTATGATGTCATGCATACACTGTATTGCGTTTTCATTCAAACATAACTTAATTTAATTTTCTTTTAAACTGAAACATTTAAATTTTTAATATATTTTATGTCCAAACTGTAGCTTTAATAATTTTATATTTTTCTTTTCAACATTTACTAAAAAAAATTAAATTTTAAATTTTAAATAAAAATTTGTTTCAATATAAAAATTTAAAAGTTTGTTTTCTATTTTATATATTTTTACATTTATAACGTTAAAAATATTAATTTTATTGACCCTAAAATCAGTAGAGCAAACAAAGTCACCCTCCATCTGTCCATGGTCGATTGCTCAATTGATTCATGTCATATATGCATCGTCATTTCGCATTACAAACTTGCATGCTGTATACTCTAACTTAACAAAACCATTCAACAATATAAACCACAACCTAACAAAATAGCTTGACATATGCACCTAACTAGGAGGAATTGCTAATTTTTCCTAAGTTTTAACCCATCAGTTACTGTTAACCCAACAGCAAAATAACTTAACACGCTTACCCTAAAATATTTAAATCGTGAAAAAACCATTTTCTTAAATTCTAATCACATCAATACTGTTAACATAGTCTAACCTAACAAAATAATTTAACATGTATACCTTACTACATCATTACCTGACAAAAATGAATAAAATCTGACATATCAACGTGTGCACGTAACTATCAATAAATGCTAACATTATCAAAGTTCTCAACCTAACAAAAATACCTAACCTAACATTACCCTACAAATCTCATCCTAACTCTACTATTTCTATCATACTATCAGCAGCTAACATAGTAATATCTAATAAAACATTCCTAATAAACTAGCATAGCCCAACTGATCCATCCTACTGAACTACGAATAAATGTTAACATTACCAAAGTTCTCTGCCTACTTAACCTAGCATTTCCCAGCAAAACTTAACCTAGCCCTACTTTTCTATCATATCAACAGCAGCTAACATAGCAATATCTAACAAAACTTAACATTTCCTAGCAAAACTAGAATAACCTAACCGATCTATTCTATTGAACTACGGATAAATGAAAACATGAGCAAAGTTCCTACCTATTATTGGAACTTTAATAAAATTTTGTATCATTTTCTGAATTTCTAGTATTTACCTTACATGACCAGCGCACATATTCCCATGATAAATATAACAAACAAACACAATTACGCATTACCGAATCCTAGTGTATCATGTGCATGACGTCATTTCTGTGACGACATGGATTGTATTTTGTTTTCGTTCAAACATTATCTTAATTTATTTTCCTTTTAAGCTGGAACATTTATATTTTAAATATATTTTCTTTTCAAACTGTTATGATTTTTGAGGTTCAGCCTTCCCTCATTTGGGCCTTAACACTTCTGATTCCTCCTGGAATCCTTCGCACTCCTTCCTTAATTAAGCTTCCTTTGTTAAGCACTCCGAGAGTTTCTCCTATTTTACATTTGGGACCCCATCCTCTGGGTGCTCAAACATCCTGTAGGGTTTGAAACCCAGAAAATCATGTTCTACATACCCAATAACATATAAATGATAAATCACATGTCATATTCCTGTTCCTGCTCCGACTCCTCCGACCTCTTCTCGGACTCCTGTTGATGACGTGTTTTTTATAATTTCTCTAAATTTAGTTTACGTGGTCACCAGCAAAAATTTAATCTTTGAAGACCCACACCCACTGCGGGTGTAGGGTATATATATATATATATATATATATATATATATATATATATATATATATATATATATATATATATATATATATATATATATATATATATATATATATATATATATATATATATATATTGAAGTCTTTTGGTCCTATGGTATAATAAAAACTTTCTCTGTTTTGATAGTTTATATGGTTACAATTCAATCCCGCAAAATAACTCGATGAAGGATCTTAAAAAAGAACCGCAGGCTTCTAGGTAAATAATAACCACTATTTCTTTAATAAAAAAGTAGAATGGTGGAGAGCAATGCAGTGTTAAATAATTGTCTAGTCCGAAAAAGATTGTTTAAGTGTTTAGAGTACTGTTTGAAACATGATATTTAAAACTGCCAGGTTGCCAGCACAGCCGTGGCAGCTCCAGCGTTGTTAGAAATAGCCAGCTGCGTAGAATGTAACTAAAAATTAGTGATTACCCCAAACAGCTGACTGGCTTCAGGACTCCTCTCCAGCGTGATAGTCAGGGAAGACGTCAGTCGAGGTATAGACTCAGCCAACGGATTTGCCGACCAGCACGCGTTCTGTCAACATCAGAGGGTGTGATGGCAGGGCGAAGAGAAGGTGGTCGTGGTGACGGCGACGCAGGAGGAGAAGACAGGTGGTGAAAGGGGAACCGATGAAGGTGGAGCAGGAGTCGATGGAGATTTTGGAGGAGGTGGTGGAGAAGGACGAGGAGAAGACAATGGTGGAGAGGGTAGAATAGAGAAGGAAGGTGTGAAAGAGGAACGAAAACAACCTGAGAATGAGTTGAGAAATCCTGAGGCTCAGGAGGGTTAGCCTCTATGAAAGCTAGCTTGAGACGATCGATAGAGAGGACTTCAGTGCATGTGGGACGTTGGATGGTGAAGAACTTTTCTTTCCTAAGCACTACCTTAAAGGGACCGTCGTACTTAGGTTGGAGAGAAGTTCTGTGAGAGTCACGCCTTGCAAAGACATGGGTACATGTGGAGGGGCCTTTCAGAGTGAAAGAATGTACTGTCTGGCGTCTGGAAGGTGTTTGTCTCCACGATGCAGCACAATTTCTCAAACGGATGAGGTAAGAAAGAGGATCAGACGAAGGAGCTGGAGAAGATTGAGAAAAGAATTATCCAAGAAGACGCAAAGTGGAACCATATACCAGTTGCGTTTCGGTGCACTGAAGATCTTCTTTGAAGGCATAGCAAATGCCAAACATCACGAATAAAAAATACAGTCCAGCGCTCATATAAAGGATGAGCTGCTAGAGACACTTGAGTTACATTTGCAGTCCAAATGGGATGGAAACCTGTGGTGTGAATACTCTTGGAGCCAAGGAGGTGCATCAAATCTCTCCAAAGGAAAGATTCAAACACTCAACCTTGATCCATAGTTACTGTCAGCAGGTACGCCAAAACGTGCAACCCAGTTAGCCATAAAAGATTTGCCTATGGATTCCTCTGTGGCAACAGGAAGAGAAATCGCTTCCGCCCAGCGTGTGAAGCGATCGATATATGTAAGCATGTATCGATGACCGTCTGAAGGAGGGAGAGAACCGATAATTTCGATGTGTACTTTCTCAAAACTCTCTCCAGGTGGTAAAAGTCACCTAGAGGCGCTCTGGTGTGTCTCTGCACCTTGGAATGCTGGCAATGCAGACATTCGCGGATCCACTTTTTACATAGTATTAACGCCGGGCTACAGAAAGCGAACCGTAACACGCTTCTGTGAGTCCACAATACCGGGATGCGAGAGAGAGTCAAGAGTGAGAAAAACAGGTTTGCGAAAGGACGAGGATTACCCATAGACATATCGCAGAGGAACTTCTCGATGCCAGGGAGAGGAATCCGCCGGAGCTGAAGAGAAGAATCCTGCGGAAGAGATGGGTCTTCGGATGCCTGAGCGGTAGCCATGTGTTCGTAATTAATGGTAGGGAGAGAGGAAACGGAGTTAATCTCGATGCGTGAGAGTGCATCAGCTGTGAGATTATCTGTTTCTGAGATGTAGCGAATGTCCATGGTGAATTGCGAGACACACTCCAAATAACGAGCTTCTTTAGGTGATTGTCGTTCATTCCGGGATGCCATCGCAACCGTGATCGGTTTATGATCAGTAAGGACATGAAACTCGCGTCCCTCCAGGAATTACCAGATGTGGCGAGCAGCGAGGTAGATTGCCAGAAGTTCTCTGCCGAAGGCGTTGTAACTGTTCTCTTCAGCCTTCACTTTCCTCGAGAAGAAGGCTAGGGGTGCCCACGCACCCTCCAGGTGTTGCTGCAGGACAACCCTGACGGCGAAATCAGAGGCATCAACATTAAGATGGGTTGGGGCAGAGTCCTAAGGGTGGACAAAGAAATTGGCGGTGGAAAGAGCATCCTTTGCAGAAGTGAAGGCAATGCGGTCTTCTTCTGTCCACTCTGCCTTGGTTGAGACTCCCCTTTTCTTCGGGCGAAGAACTCAGTGAGCGGGCAGAGGAGAGCAGCTGCAGAGGATAAAAAGCGATGATAAAAATTTATCAAACCCAGAAACTGTCGAAGCCGTTTCTGGGTGTCTGGCAGAGGAAAAGCACGGATGACAGCCACACGATCTTGCAGAGGACAGACTCCCCCCCAAAAGGAACGATGTGGCCAAGAAAAGAGAGATGGCACGCCTAGAAGACACTTTTCCGAATTAATACGAATATCATATTCGTCCAATCTGGAGAAAACGGCGCGCAGATGTTTCTGGTGTTCCTCGGGAGTTGCACTAGAAGTGTGGTCATCGAGGTAGGCTCAACAAAAAGATAGGTGTCGTAGCACAGTGTCAATAAACCTCTGAAAGGTTTGTGCTGCGTTCCAGAGTCCAAATGACATTTTGAGGAACTCAAACAGGCCAAATGGAGTGATAACATCAGTTTTAAGAACGTCCTTGGGTGCCACTGGGATCTGGTGGTAGGCCTTCACCAAATATACCTTGAAGAAAATGGTAGCACCGTCGAAGGGAGAGGTGAAGGACTGGATATGAGAAACAGGATAGCGGTCTGGAGAGATAATAGCGTCGAGAGCTCTAAAATATCGGCAGGGCCTCTAATCATCGGGGGAGGATTTAGGAACGAGATGAAGAGGCGAAGCCCAACTACTCTTGGAAGATCGGACGATCCCCAACTCAAGCCTATGTTCAAACTTGGCTTTCGCTGCTTTGATCTTCTCTGGAGTAAGACGGGTTGCGCGAGCGAAGGTGGCAACACCCGTAGTCTCGATGTGGTGGAGAACCGAATGCTTGGGTGGGGTGGTAGAAGAGCACGGGTGAAGAAGAGAAGGAAAGTCCTTCTGCAGAAGAGAAAAAAAGGGAGAAGAAGCGGTTGGAGGAGCAACTGCAGAAATGTTTCTTAACGCAGAAGGAGTTAGAGATCCCATAGAAGAAAGGGTGGTGGTGCCGTCCACTAAGCGTTCGTTTGAGATCCACCAGGAGGTGGAAGTGTGTGAGGAAGTTGACCAAAGATTGGTTGTGTCACATCAGCAACGAGAAAGACTCATCTGAAGACTCTACTGAGGGAGATATCAAGAGTGCAGGATCACCCACCAAAAATGGCTATAGAGGACCCATTAGCAGCATGGTGCTTGCGACGTGGCAAGGGTATGATTGTGGCGAGTGTGCCTCTTGAGAGAAAGGATACTTCTGCAACGGTATCAACCAGGTAATGTCGCTTAGTGGAGGCGTCATCCACCTTAAGCAGGCTGTGCTGGTATGTTGGGCCAGTATTCGGAGCCGCCCCTAAGAACTGGCCTGGACTTTCCCTAAAAAGAACAAGGAGGAGTACACTTTCTGGCTTGCACACCGAAGTTCCGGTGGTAGTAGCACACACCGGTGTTGTTGCCAATCCTCTTGGAGGAGGAAGATCTCCTGGGGGAGGAGGAAGGCCTTCTGTTGGATGATATGCAAGACTTTGGAATGGGAGGGGGGGGAACGGAAACGGATAGTGAAACGCAGAAACTCAATTGTGAGATCAGTTACGCTACTCTCCACACGGGAAAACCTTTCCTCTGTAGAAGAAGATTGAGAAGAAGTAGCTCCTGAAGAAGGAGAAAAAGTGTGTGAAGTTGGGGGAGGTGGTTGGGTGGAAACAGCTGACACCTGAGGTGAGAGGAGCCTTATAATGAGGTCAGCAGTCACCTCAAAGTCCTTAAGGGTCATAGCACGGTCAGTAGAGACCAAGATTTCCTGAGCCTGTTGGGGCATATTCTGCATGAAGAGTTGCCAAATAATGATCTCCTCCTGAGCAGAAGGAGCACCACCAAGTTGAGATTGCATGGTGACCAGCATCTCAGTCGGTTTTCTATCTCCAAAGGACTCACCCAGCAAGAGCTATTCCAATCTGTTCTCCTGGGAGGGGGGCAGACGAGAAAGGAACAGCTTCTTTTGGTTTGTGTATAGGGTAGTGGAAGTGGTGAGGGTCGTAAAAGTATATCTCACTTTAATGAGAGAACCCTCGGGCAATGCTGCCATGAGTTTTCTGTATTTGTCTTTCTCCGACTCGTCGTCTGGAAAGATGTCTTCGGCCTGTAGGAACTATGGCTCTGGTTCCTGGGAAAGGAAGGGAGGATGTTTATACGTCTCGGCCATGTTGCGAGCAATTAAGGAAGGAGAAAGAATAGAGCGATTGTAATGAAAAAGGTGTAGAGCAGACTACTTGCAAAAACGAAACGGCATAAACTAAACAGTTTCTCACTTAGATTAAACTCTACTACGACAAGGGTCAAGGAGCTAGTATGGAGAGGGTACGAAATAAATAATAAAATGTTAATAATAATAATAATAATAATAATAATATTAATAATAATAATAATAATAATAATTTTTGCTTTCCTGCTCCTGAGCTGCTAGGGAAGCTCTGAGGTCCTTTTTCCAAAGGTTGAGGTTTTGGCTCTGTGATGGTTGGAGCCGCATTAGATTTGATAGCAGTGTCTGCGAGAGGAGTGGATGGAAAGAATAGGGTCTAGCATCCAAGTATGCCTGTCACTCCAGGAGAGTCATCAGTAAAGTCTTAAAAAAGGACCCCAGGCTTCTAGATAAATAATAACTACTATTTCTTTAGTAAAAAGGTAAAATGGTGGAGAGCAATTCAGCATATAATAATTGTCTAGTCCGAAAAAAGATATTGCATAAGTGTTTAGAGTACTGTTTGAAACATATCTAAAACGGCCAGGTTGCCATCCTAACGGTGACTGTGACTGCCCCAGCGTCGTTAGAAATAGTCAGCTGTGTGGATGTAATTAAAAATTAGCCGTGCTTCATCACGATGTGATTTCACACCGCTCGACCAATCATAGAGTTTTGAACACCATTACCAAATGTGTAGTATTCGGCTAGCCCGGTTTATTTATATACACATAAAATGAAAAAAAAAATTTTACCTCCAAAGAAGGGGTAAAAATCCTTGTTGTGGAACCAGTCATTATCAATCCCGTAAAAGTCGAATTCCAAAAAGAATTTGTGATCAGGCTCTCTTGTGTAAGGCGAATAGGCATCACTTTTCTCAAGGTTTCTCATGTCTGCGACTGTATAAAAAGTTTTCAAATCTCCAGGGGCATCGTTCAGTTTATTCATTGCTGTTATATATATATATATATATATATATATATATATATATATATATATATATATATATATATATATATATATATATATATATATATATATATATATATATATATATATATATATATATCATGCTACAATACAAGAATACTTACTAATCCTCCTGCTGGTGCTGTGAAATTATAATTCACCTCCTCAGGAGAATTTGGGAATCCCGTTTGACCGTCATAGCGAAGTACTGCAACCTAGAATTGGGGTTTTATACTTCATTTAGATAAATAATAAAAATTTAAAAATATCTATGCTTACACCAAACATGTTTGGTCGCTTTCATATGCACCATTATTATTATTATTATTATTAGTAGTAGTAGTAGTAGTAGTAGTTGTAGTAGTAGTAGTAAGAATTTGAAGTTAAATTTAGTCGTGTATTATTGTGGTATCGGTAATTGATTTATATAATATGAAAAATAAATAATTGTGTAGTAGTTAAAAAGGTTTTAATTGAAATGTTCGCTTCTATTTTTCAATGAAAACACTGATTGCCAGTCAAGATTCTTTTCGTTATGGAGCGCAAGTGAGAAATATCCCTAAGGTTAAATATCAGTAGAGACCCTGGAGGGGGCGCTACTTGATCCTTTAAGTAATAAAAATTATATTTAATGAGAAGAACAAAGAAAAGTAAAATTTTACAGTATATGTATGGTAAGAAAGTAAGAAAATGAGGCAACATAACGAAATGCCTATAGCTGATAAAAGTTATGTATAAGGATAAGGTACTCCCTCTCTAGTCTCCTACATAGGAAATATGCAGAATAAATTTTCTTCAAACTCCTGCCGCAGCAGCGTCATCAAAATAAATTTAAGAGAACATGATCATTATTCGGGCCAGCGGCCCCCCGAGCATCAACCAATCGGATTGGTGAAGTGAACCTCCACCTATTCGAACTTTATTGTATGAATTTATAAGAAAGAGAGAACATTTGCATCCCTTTCAAACTCTTTGACATACGGCAAGAATAACGAGTCATTTTCTATTCTTTAAAGATTTCGAAAGATGAATTAAACTATTTCCTAAAACACATTCTCTCTCTCTCTCTCTCTCTCTCTCTCTCTCTCTCTCTCTCTCTCTCTCTCTCTCTCTCTCTCTCTCTCTCTCACACACACACACACACACACTATATATATATATATATATATATATATATATATATATATATATATATATATATATATATATATATATATATATATATATATATATATATATATATATATAAAAGATTTAAATTACGATTTGAAAACAATTTCATTGTTCTTCCGCTGCCTGAAACTTGGGACCTATGCTTGTCAGAGAGAGCGAAACTGCCTGTGCCACCCACAAACTGATAGTGCTTTCAACCTTAATCTTTAATTAACAGACCATTTTTACCTGATGCGCAGAGAGTAAATTGCTATCACAAAGGAGATGGCCTCTGTATTTGAAAAAGTAGGTACCAGGCTTTTGATTGGCGTTGATGACGAAGTCATAGCGTTCTCCTCCGTGTATTACCAACGAATCGACTAAAAATAAGAATAAAAATATATTTAATGCACTCATTGAAAAATACCACTAGTTCTATTGCTAATATACATTACCTTCTAATGGTTGAATGTTACTTCCGTCAGACGCAATTATCAGTAGGGTATGATTTTGGACAGATATTTCTACTGGGCAGGCTTCAATGCTGTTACTTATAGTCCGGAACCGATAGCGAAGACCCTGAAAATGGTAAAGGTTAAAATATTATCATGAAAGAAACTAAAAATATATCCTTTCAAAATATTATTAAATCTACTGGTCATTTCAGTTTTATTCTTATGCATATCTATCAATAATAAATAAATTTATTATTGAATGGCAAAGTTCTATATGAGTTTTAATGTTATTTCAAGGATGTAAAAAGTCTTATATGAAAGAATAAGATTTTTAAAAGTTCTTCCTACATCAAGGAATACAGGTGATACTCCTTACAAGAGCCGAAATTAAATCCTCGTTTTTGACATACAAATTTTTTATTGAGGTTTTAAAAACATTGTCAAGCACAGAAATAATTTTCCCTTCTCGATACCCCTTACTTTCTTCTTAAAAAATGAATCCGAATATTATTTGAAATATGTTCCTCAGCTGTGTGCTCAGTTTAATTCCTCCAACTGAGTGTTTCAAAATGGTTCCCTTTGTCATTTACAAGAGTTAAACATTTCTCATTGTTTCTGCCCATTTATATACTAAAAAAAAGTGTCAATATATTTTAATTACAAAACATCCACATCCGTGGGATATTTGAAATCTCACGCTGATACATCACATATAGTTTTAAAATTTATACAATCAAATATTAAAAACGTACAGGTTTTACTCTATATTCATATAGGGGAGCAAAGGCCATTTTCTTTTCATCCTGAAGTGGTTTGAATTTTCCCATTCCGTTGATTAGGATGTTGTATGGAGAGGCATCGAACTAGAAAAATAATAATAATAATAATAATAAATTTTTTAATTTTTTTTCCTCTTCTCATTTTTTTCTGAAATTTTGGTTGGAAGAGCAAAATATCCATTTTGGTCTCGTTAATTAAACTTAAAAGAATTTAAAAATATAATAAAATTTGGAAATTGAATCTGTAGAAAATAACTCCTTATATTTTAGATACCTAATGTCTACATCTGGCACCAATCCCATCTGGCTTCTACTTTTTACCTGTTGTTGTCAAAATTTTTACCTATGTTTGAGGGAATTGCGATTTTAAATTACTTATTAATGTCTATTGTAAATAAATAATATGTATATGCAACGTGAGGAAAAAGAAGCATTTTTAATCAAGTAATAATTTCTGATGAGGTTTCATTACCATATCGTGATGACGGCTGACATATACTTCAGTTCCCAGCATGTTCAACCAGTCCGTGACCAGCATCACGTGTTCTGGATCGTCGACATCATAAAGGTGTTTCTGTGGATCATTTCTTGACCGAACTACGAGGGATCCGAACATGCCATCTGCTCTCTGAAAACCTGTCAATATTTCACTGGTTTTAGTTTTTGTATAAACTAGAAAAAAATGATAATAACATTTAAAACAAATTTTCATCAAAGGGGGAAGTGTGCGTGTTGGGAGGAGAGGGGAGAGGAGGGGAGGAGAGGAAGTGTTGAATGAATTGAAAAAGTTTTTTGCCAAGTTTTTTTTTAACTTTAATTTTACAGTTGTCAATTATTTTGGATTAGGTCACAGTCTCTATTACTGCTAATAATAATAATAATAATAATAATAATAATAATAATAATAATAATAATAATAATA
>JABUQX010083684.1:27500-32500 GCA_015478945.1 Trachelipus rathkii | reverse complement strand
ATATATATGTATGGATAGTTATTTATAGTTAGTTATATATATATATATATATATATATATATATATATATATATATATATATATATATATATATATATATATTATTTGGAAAGGCGATTTAGGGGTTATCTTGGGCACCACATTGCTGACTTTTTGAGCAGCCCCGTAGGGGAGGGGCCGAGGAACCTCCACGACACCCAAATACCAAAGATCGGGGGTTCCGGACCTCCCCCGGAAGGGGAAATAGTCCTACCCTGTAGTTCCTCGGAAGGCCGAGAGAGACCCTGACTCCTGCCATCGGGTGGTATACCCTTGGGGTATTTTTTAGTTAAAAAAATTAACTATACTAGAAAGTCTATTTATTTAACGAGTACCGTATAAATGATTTCTAAATAGGCTTTTCTCCTCATATTTCTATAATTATTAACAATAATTTCTTTTTTTTTTTTTTTTTTTTACATTTCCTAACTAAATTTTTACCAGGATTCCAAAAATATTCCTTTTCCCTGTAGTTATTGTAGTTTTTCTATATTTTTTTTTTTTTGTACATTTTCCAAGATAAAATTTTACCAGCTCACCAGTATGTATTGCTTTTCACTGTAGATATTGTAGATTTTCAGGATGTTTTATTTATTTATTTATTTTTTTTTACATTTTCCTAGCTATAAATTTTACCAGGATTCCAAAAATGTATTCTTTTTCCTCTGTAGCCATTGGTAGCTCATAGATATGGATTGTTGTCTTTTATAGAGGCCGATATATTATTATATTATTATATATATATTATTATATATTATTATGGAATATATTACATATATTACATATATATATATATTATTACATATATATTATATTATTATTGTTATACATATATTATTATTATTACAATATATATATATAATATATGTATATATATATGAAGGTTATTTATTATTATTATATATATTGTATATATATAAGTTATTATGCTATTATTATTATTATTATTGTTATTATTATTATTATTATATATTATATATACATATTATACATATATATATATTACATACATTATTATTATTAATATATATTATATATATAGCCTTTATTATTACAAATTTGCTAGTCTTTGAACCTACCATAAAATCTAGATAGAATTTTGATTTCAAGATGGCGCTTGCGTCTCGAAGAAAGAGTAGGCTTCATCATCATATTCACATGAGCCATTATAAATTTCTAAAATTCTGTTATATTATTAAATATAACTTACGATTCATTATATAAACAACTATAAATTAAAACTACATTTTAAACAATTATAATTATTCATTTTAACATAAAAAGTTATATAAAAAAATCTAAATTGGAGGAAGAAACTTTAAACAACGACCACACCCTAACAAAGTTCATTTTAAACTAATTAAAAAGACGGCGGTCAGCGTGGTTAGACCGAACGAGGCTCGAGGATTGACTCTTGGATCCTATAGGAATATATAGGAATACATAGGAATGAAATCTATAGGATGTTATTGGGAACACAACGATAGGAACCAATGCTGGGATTTGCATAGGAAATAGATGTACGAATATACTTCCGATAGGAATATTTGTAAGTTCCGATAGGACCATAAAAAACCAATAGAAAATTCCTATGCAGTATCATTGCTGGTAGAATTGTGGTAGATAAAATAGTCTCAACGTAATTTACGCTTACATACATTTGTACATTGCTTTCAGTGTGACTCTTCAAATTGTACACCCTTTTCCGCCAGGATGAAGCAAGAAATTTGCAGTATCTTTAAAATCCAAAATACCTTCTATATAAAGCCTGAATGCTAGAAGACATTATTGAAATATACACACAGACGGTCATTTTTGTCACTACATTATTGTGCTACACAAACAGTATGAGTGCTTGCAGTGAAAACTTTTTAAAAATGTGGGAGGAGGCGGGGAGGAGGGAAATTGCCTATATATATATCTTATATACTGAAATTAACCCTTTGTGGAACTTTGGGGGTTCTCGCCTTCTGTCAAGTGTGCCACAGGAAATCTCAAAACTGTGTTAAATCATCGTATAGATTGTGTTTCGCTGACGCAGACTATCTGTAACTGCTGCTTCAAAAAAGGTTTCGGTAGTTATTTTACATCGACAGCAAAATAAATTAGATAAAAACAAAATCCTTGTAAAGTACCAAAGCTGAAAAATGAAGAAAGTTGTGAAACGAAGTTGCTTAATTGTCGTGGTGGAATGTGAATTTGTCATTTAATATTGTCAAAAATAGATCTAGCAGGTAGTTTACTTAGTTAAGAGCTGTGTATATACCTGACTTACTTTATTTACTTCCTACATTTAACTGAAAACATTTTATAACATCAATATCGAAGGAAAGATTTTGTTGCTAACCTGACTTAATTAAGGTTTCAATTAATAAAACCTTTAAAATTGTAATGAAATATTTATAAAGCAAAATTTACTCTGAACCAATTTCCAGAGTGGACAGGGCACTGTGTCAAAAACGGGGACTCCGTCCGCGTATTAAGTACCAATCTGATGAATTCCGTGCCAGTGGATTGCTGTAGCGTCACTGAGTAAATTCATTCTCCATCAACAATAATTTCGTCATTTTCTTACATACCTGTTCATAAATCGAAAGGTAAAATTGAGATAGTGAAGGGAGCCACATAAAGAATCGAACTATAGTTCGATATTTTTTAATTTATAATAACCATGAGGGCAGGCTGCAAGTTCGATTAGTGTAAATCTCAAAATGGTTACAAAATTATTTTTTGTTCTTTACACCTCTATAAAAGCTTCTCACCCCTCATTTATATTTTGTAGATTTCTTGAATAAATGCCTCAATAGATTATAGGAAGAAAAACACTTTAATAAAATTTTCAGAACCAATAAAAGAACGGATTATATATAAATTGACATTAGAAAGTCTACGTTTTATAGAGATGAGTTTAAAGTTATCACAAATTTCGAATGTCAATACAATGAAAAGAGAGCATAAAAGTAGCGAGATAATAGCTAAACAAAGCTAGATAAAATAGCAAAATGTATTAGTTAAAATATCGTACAAAAAGTTATTTTTCTCCAAAAGTATTATAGAAAGTGAATTGATAACATGTTCTTTCTTTATATACTGGGCAACACCTAAAAATAATACTGCCATTAATACACACACACACACACACACACACACAAATAATAATAGTAATAATAGTAATAATATAATAATAGTAATAATAATAATAATAATAATAATAATAATAATAATAATAATAATAATAATAATATTAATAATAATAATAAATAATAATAAATAATAAATAATAAATAATGTAAATAATAATAATAATAATAATAATAATAATAATAATAATAATAATAAATGATTGTTATATTCCACTAAAGAATTTTAGAGTAGCGTATGTGATAACAAATTTGACCCTATGTCGTTAGTACGATTCCCAGAGGAAGCTCTTTACTGAACTCCCTCTTCGATCAAGGCCAAAACCGGTGTGAACTTTGAAATATGGAAATAATAAAAGAAAATATAGCTCCCCTGATCAACAAGAATGATTTACGTGAATAGCCGGGCCAGGCACCCTCTGTTGACAGCCAACGTCCCTCTTTAAGACCGTCGGCAAATAACGCAGTGAGGACGGAGGCAGTCGGTAGGTTGAAAGGACAGTCATAACAGGCTTTGCTCATCGTGGTGTAATATTCAGCCTGCAATTTCAGATTCACTTTATTTAAACCAAAGGAGATTTATTATTATTATTATTATTATTATTATTATTATTATTATTATTATTATTATTATTATTATTATTATTATTATTATTGTTGTTAACTGCCAATGTTCTTGCTGATGCATCACAGTGTTAAGGACTCGTGTTTTTCATAGAGTGGTTCTTTCAGTTTATGAACAGCACCAACGTTGCTTAGGATGCAATTTTAACCTTTTTGTAACCAGCAAAACAATTGTTGATGATAGTTCAACCTGAGAGGATAACTTCTTTCTAATAAATTTTTTGTTTGAATTCAGGACAGGGTCCAATATTTGCTCCAGCAGCACCCAATTTTATCTCCAACCTAAAAATGGACATAAGATTCTTAATTTTCAACCAATTTTGATAAATAAAAAAAGGAAACAAGCTTTTTCTGACCTCTAAAACATTGTTTTCGGGTGTTTTTCTTTGTCTGTAGTAATTTTTTCAAATTAATTTTTTTTTGTTGAAAAAGTGAAATATTGATATATTTTTATTTGTACATATCCGATCAACATCAAATATACAGGGCTTATATGGTCTGGCGAGATACATCATTTTAACTTAGATAATTTTTTTGAATACTCAAAAAAATTTTTTCCAAATTTTCATTTTTATTTTAAATTATTTCCAAGGACAAATCAAAAACTACTGCATATACAAATTAATGATCTAAATAAAAAATCTGTATCTCTCCCGACTACATATGCTCTGAAAATTTAATCCTGATCGCAGTCGCAGAATAAAAATTATCGCAATTTTTCATTTTAAAAGCCCCAAAAAAGTAGGCTTTGAATTTCGACTTTGCTGAGCAAATTAAAAAATCAAAAAACTATTTCATGCATTCTTTAGGTAATAGATCCATCTGTGTATATTTCAAGTTTGAAGTCATTTCGATAAAAATTGAAGGAGTTGAAGTGAAAAATATCAAAAACGTAGGTTTTCAAATAATGAAAAATCTGATAAAAATGAAAATAGACAGAAAAACACCCGAAAAAAACGTTTAAGAGGTCAGAAAAAGCTACAGTTTGCTTTTTTCTCTTGCCAAAATTGGCTGAAAATTAAGAATTTTATGTCCATTTTCAGGTGGGGTGTAAAATGGGGTGCTGCTGAACCCTGCCCTTCATTGAACACGTTAAACGCTGCGACACATCAGCAGTTAATCTTATCGGTTATGCTGAGTTTCCGGCTTTGACTCTTTCGATTTGAACAGATTCTGTACCACCTGGTATTGTCAAAT